>JAGFZM010002512.1:0-11511 GCA_017657215.1 Limnothrissa miodon | reverse complement strand
GTGTGTGTGCGCTCATTCTTTATTACACTGCCTGCATCAGATCTGTTGTCTATAACTAACTCCCAGGGCACCATTTTCATGATCTCTTGCGTGTTTTCAGAAGTCTTTGGTGCATTTGTCTTTGGAGGCGGTCCTAGCGCAAAACGCTATATTGCCTGCAGGAAAGTGAACATTGTGCTTGGCGCATTGTTCAAATGGGTTGTCTTAAATGAATGAATTAGTCATGGGTGTGTTTGGGGCGTAGCATGTAATAAACCAATAAGAGTTCACATTCATTCCCTTTAAAATCCCGGCGCATTGTTCCGTGGCATATTAGTATTATGATGGTGGAATAACCTTGGAAAAATGTTTTCAGGTGAAGAAAATCTGCGCGAGGTAAAGGCATGGGAGATTTGCAGTATATATAACCAAAATATGAACTTAAATGACGTTCTTGAGGTGTAGACTAATATGTAGTTTTCTGTTTCTTGACAATATAGCTTGAAAAATGTTTTTATGTCCCTATGTGTCAAATAGCCCGTCAGTTGTTTGATATTAATTCTCAGTGATTACTGAAATCAACAAAGTTTTGCAAATATTTTTTATTTTAATAAAATAACTATAGTGTGACGTATGTGATGTACATTTAAATCTTATATTTCGAGGACTCCATGTGTGCTGCTACTCGCTCCTGCTAATGAATGATGCAGTGTGTGTTTGCACTCTTCCATATCCCAAAGCATCAAGCGCCCATAAACTAGCCTTTGAACAATGCGCAAATGATTCCTGACCAGGTTTTTTTTTCTGGTCAGTGGTGAATTGACTTTCACTTCTCGTAAAATAGCAAATTCACGCTATGCGCCACACCACACTCCTTCTTTTCACTGACACGCCCGACAGAGTGCAAAGCAATCTGCTATCTTTACAGCTTACATTTCTGCTGGAAAAAAAGAATGATGCACTCTCACAAAAAAGCAATGATAGGTTGCGCAAGTTGCGAAAGCACAGTGCATTATACAGTAGAGCCCCCTGTGTGTGTCTGCTGACAAGCTGTGAGAGTGTTTCCAGTGAGACACACACACATAGAAACATATGCATACACACATATTACATACATGCATACACGCACTCGTGTACACACACACGCACGCACACACACACACACACACACTCCAGTCACCAGTGGCATAGCTCATCGCTAGAAAGGTATCTCTGAACCGATGAAAGGATCCAATTAAAATGGTTAAAGGGCCTCAGAAAGCAGTTCTGAAGAGTGGAGAAACACACACACACACGTAGAAGTGCACACACACAATCACACACATACTCACACACACACACACACACACACACACACACACACTCACGCACCCAAAACATCTTTACATTCACACAAACACACTGTTAAAACCTCATTTTCAGATAGTGTTCTTTCCTAATACACACACACACACACACCAGGGCTTGACATTGGCACCCGCCCACCCGCCAAATGCGGGTAAAATTCGGCTGTGGCGGGTAATAACTTTTGTCTCACTACCCACTTTGGCGGGTAGTTTATTCTTTGGTATGACAATGTGTTTTTGTTGTAGTTTTCTCGGAAGGCATCTGATATAATAAACACATTGCAATGTAATATTACGCGCATACAACTCTCATGAACATTCTGATACAACATAAAAGTGCTCTGCTGTAGCAGGATTTTAGCACGATTTTATTTTTGTCTTAAATCGTAGGCATCTCCGCTTGATCGGCTAGCTTTCTGCCTCCTTAATAACGTTACATTGTGAAAAAACGGGGCAAATAAATAAACGATCAAGGAGAGATGCCTATCATTTGAGACAAAGCACGCTGAAATACTGCTAAAATACTGCATCTCATAGAATTTAACGTTTACGCCTGAAACCTTCCGTCTGAAATCTTTTGGCTTCTCCTGTGCTACGTAGATTAAATCAACAAATTAAATTAACTTCTCTCATCCACACTTGCACTGCTGTTACCACCAGTTTTTAGTATTTCTCTTAGCGGGTGAAACATCATCTAGTGCCGTACATTTAGCCTAAGTTTTAGCCAATGTGGTCCATGGCTGTAAGAATGAACAGAGAGAGGAAGCACGCACTGCCAATGTATCTGCCTGCCGGTGTCTTTTTGTGTGGCCGCGGCGGGAGAGGTGGTTCAAATAAAGTAACCTAGAGATCATTTGTCGAAGGGTGCGTGGGGTTACATCAATGTACGGATCATTGTGAATGCTGTTAATTTCGTGTTCACACTGATTCATTATAACATTGTGGTTGATTGAGACAGTCCAAGGATATAACATAATATATAATATAATTGGGTCGAATAAAAAAACAGCAACTCAGAAGATTTATCATTTTAGTGTGTTATTATGTGTACTATTATCAGGTATTATTATTATTATTATTATTATTAATGTACATATTTAAATAACAGAATGAGCTCAGCTGTAGCCTACTGAATCTGTTATTTTTCAGTTTCACGTCGTAAGAGGCTTGAATATAAGTTCAATAAACAGAATATACTGTTCATATTTCGATGTTTTTAAATTGGGATCTATCTTAAAAGTCTCCGCCTTCAGCCATGCTGTTTTGTTGTCTTCTCTGCTCTGAACTCCTCCGCTACCACAGTTTCACGTGTTTCCCCAATAGACTGTATAGGCGCCGGTGATGCGCATAGACGGTGACGCGTCGCACACAAAATGTGTCAACTCCTTTTTACGTTTAAATTATGATTTATACCGGTGTTAGGCCTTTTCTTATCATTGGAAGTGTATATACCGGTATACCGGTACATTAGAAATATCGCCCAACCCTGGTGAGAAACATTTTATTGTTAGTTGCAGCAACATAGGAATCACAAGCTTGGAAAAGCTGGGATGCCAGCATGATGTGACCACCATGGTCTCTGCGCTCTCTGCCCCGAGACTAGCAGTGTAAGGTTAATGAAAGCTTTGGCTGAAAACAGTTTAATGCGGAATGCTGGGGGTGAACGGAGGTGGGTATTGGATATATGTTTGTACTCGGTAACATCTTTCAGTGCAGTCCAGGTCCAAATCACACCAAACTTCCCCTTTAACCAGGGCACTTTTTGGAATAAGCGGAAAGTGTGTGTTTGCTTGTGTTGGTGTAGCCTTAACCTGGGAACTTTTTGGAACGAGAGGAAAGTCAGTTGCCATAGCAGCAGACAGAAGTTCCACTGGAGTGTGCCTTTGTTGGGTTTAATAATGTGTGTGTGTGTGTGTGTGAGTGAGAAAGAGAGATAGAAAGGGGGAGAGAGAGAGTTGGTGGGATTGTGTTGTAATTTAAGCATGTGTCCTGCACGGAATCTGCATTCTCTAGCCGTTACATCACAAGGGGGTGGTGGGTGTGGGTGAGTGTGTGTGTGTGTGTGTGTGGGGGGGGTTGCAGACTGTTGAGGGGCTTGAGGCGCCAGACATATGTGTGTTAGCACTTACTGACACACACACAGACGGATACAGTCACACACACAGGGACATTTTCTGCTTCACACACAAGGCAGAGAGGGAGAGAGAAGAGTGAGAAGGGACACGCACACGCACACGCTGCCTATCAGTCCGACACATACAGTCATTCCCAATTGAGAGTGGCCGCGAGACTCACGTAAAACATGAGTCACGGCATTACGAGATGTGTCACTGCAGCTACCGCCGCTAGGAGGCAGCACAAGACCTCTCTAATGATTGCACAACATTCGGAGAGTTAAGCGGGGCAAGAGACGTTAGTTTACTTCCGTGTTCTATTTTTGCAATATGCAGTTTGGTCTGATATAGTCAATTTTTTATGCTAGAATTTACATTTTTTTACATATATTTTGGACCCTATGGCTTAACAGTCAGCCTGCGCCAAGTAGCAAATCCCCAGCTTTATTAGGAATTCTAACACAAAATACCAATTTCCAAAGAGACACAGAAAACACGACTGTTCCTTGCCCACAAACACACATGAAAAACGGTCTGACTCCAGCTCTAACACCATGAATCAAGCCTGGATTCTATAAACTAGTTATACAACTAGTTAGCCTGTAGGCCTATGTTCATTTGTGTTCTATTTTCGCAATAGAGTTGGCAAGTGACCCGGAAGCCTGTAGTTTTTCTTGTTAGCATTTCACGACATCCGGCTCCTAAGGTTTTTCCCCTATGGGAAATCCAATGTTAATTTTGGAGCTCACGTCTCAAATAAGGTGTGAGCAAAAGCATGTGAGTTGACGACCTCCGCATTCGATGGAGGATGTTAAAAAAACATGTTATGGGCGATGGGTTTGCAAATTTGCAGTCTAATGACAAAATAAATAAGATGTTGCTATCACTAGGCTAAAGTGGAAAGCCCTTTTGACTACACATAGTGGCGCTTGCCCGTGGTCACCATGGTAACCAGAGCTATACAATACTGCGCTCGACAACATGTCATCCCGCAGTTTTTTAAAACAAGCTTTGTGAAAGATTTGCCAATTGTTGACCGTTGTAATCGTTGTAATTTACACTGAATCATTGTAAATAAAGAACATATTGCATTTTAAATCATTTTACCGTCGTTTTTGAAAATGACGTCAAAGGTAAGAGACGACTCCATGTAGTCCTTACTTTTTCGTTGTTAGCAGAGGGATAGCAACATTCATTTATCATCGTTACAATGCATCTAAAAAACACACACGGACTATGTTGCTACTCATTTTATTGATGAAAAACGAATGCCTAGGTCCTCGTAGGTCAGACACTGCCATATTTGTTGTATATGTTGTTTTGTTATTTGAGCCATTCATTTTCCCATAGGGGTTTTCGCTTAGGAACCGGAAGTTGGAAAATGCTAACCCGCTGCATACAGAATGACGTGGTTCACTTGCCTACTCTATAGGCCTAATGCTTTTGGTCTGTTATGTTTGAGTAGGCCTACGTGAAGAAACTTCGTTTTACCTTCTTTTGAAGCCTCTTCAAAATCCACCGAAAACTACATCCATTAATGAGGTTTTAACTGTAGGTTAAATCAAAGTCCTTCTCCTATAAAAACGTCTCTGGCAGAATTTCACCTTCAGCTGAGTTAACGGTGCTGCGACAAATAGGCCTATATGTGCCGAATGCGGTTTACCCTCTGCTCATATTGCGTTCAGTAATGCTGCACCGGGCCAGTGGCATTTTTTATTGTAAGACAGGCATTTTTTTTATTTGAAGTTCTAAATGAGCACGTAGTTCATTTGTTGAGAGGCGCGTTTTAGCAGAATTGTATACCGAGTGACAGCAACGGCGGGCAGCAGGGCAAGCAACTCTTACCCTGTCCCATTTTGTTCGCAACAACTGCACATTGCAACCTTTGCCATTGCAACCTTTGCCAGCTTTATCCAGTTGTATTCTCACAAACGTGGATGTTTTAATTTACTGAGACAAAAGGCAAATAGGCTATATGTTCACAGCGAATGAGCAATGGAATTATTACAGGACTCCCATAATGGAGTTACTACCGGACTCCCTATGATTATTAATCTTCAAATTTCTAGCTGGTTTCATGCTTTATACTGACAAAATATGTTACAAAGACAACTGTTGGCCGGAACGCAGCAGAACGCAGTTCCTTACTTCTGTATTTTAGTCTTTTGGGTTGCGCCATTTTATTCTGCGTTCAGGCCTACTTAGCTGAAACTGATCCGACACAGCGACACTGGCCCGAGAATAGACAATTTCACAAGACCGATAAAAGACTACATTACCCACGAGACACGACAGTGCCCTATCATATGCAGCCACTGTCCCAACCAATCGCAAGGGAAGCAATGCAAACTGTCACAATTTATACTGTGAATGTCATGATGGCACTACAAGTTTCCCTATGATTAGATGCATCACGCTGGTCTGGTTCATGTTGTTTTAATGGTTTTTCAGTATCATGTTTTTGTGAATGAGGAAAAAGTAGCCTATGCCCATAGGTTATTGCTTGGAAGAATGATTATGATAGTTTTTGAAACAACACATCCAAAAGACTCACAATGTCACCGAACAAATGTCAAATGTCTTACAATTAGAGTTTCTGCACTTATTTTTTCCCACTTCAAACAGTGGTTATAGTTGTACTTTTTAGTTAATGCAAAACGCTTATTATTTTAAAATGTTAATGCACTGACCGTGCAAGTGTTCCCGACAGTGAACACTTCATCCCGACAGTGCCTGCTCACAGCAAAAGGCGTTTTTTTCCTAGACTAAAAAATATTGACATTTCATACTGTAGGATATGTTAGGCCTACATCATCAATTCATCTGTTGTTTAAAAGTGATAATATTATCGCTCTTAAAATGAGCCCCCAGGTTTAACTTCAGATCAGTAGGCTATTGCACATCGACACGATTTTCCCTGGGTCTGTCTAGTATTACAAGCTGTATGGGATGACAAAATTTCATGTTTGAATTGTGAATGGTTTACGAGAAAATCTCAATGGTTAATTCGTCCCCCAGTTCAATCGTCCCGGCTTTCCCCTACAGATGAGCGTTTTACGCCCACAGGCTCTCAGCAGCACCCATCATACTTGCATTGTGTATAAAGATCGGGGGGAGGGGGGAGGCTATACGTGCAAACGATCTGCTGGGAGGATGGGCGACCAATTGTTTACTAAAATAGCCTACCTATATCCCTAAATCCCTCATTCGCAACCACCACAAAATGCATGTCCTTGTGAAGACTTTTATTGAATTGAAGTACTATTTCACATCTTACACTCAAAATTACACATTGCAATAACAGAACCCCGTTCTGGAGCCATAGGCTACTGTGGTCCAGTGGTTCTCAAACTTTTTTATTCATTCCCCACTTAGAAAGAAGGAGAATTTTCGCGCCCCATCTGACCTGTATAAATACCCCCGCTTTATGATCAGCTCCCATCTCGCAAAGAGCGGAGACATCGCACATCTTTCGCTAATGCAGCTTTCACCATTCGTTTTTCCTACTAACGGTATTCTGCGAGTTTTCGTTGAAAAAAAAAGTGGTGGGCTTATTAGCGTGATTTCGGTGTGAAGTCTCCAAGCGCAATGTTAGGCCTTATACTGTCTGCTGCCAGTTGTCCAAGACACAGAACACACATGAGTCGCTCGTCATCCCCAACTATGAATCTAAACGCAAACGCATCATACTTTCTTTGGTTGACTCTTCTTTTTTTTTGTCCGCCTGTCTTATTCTCATTCTCGCCATATTTTGTGGCTGTGCGCCCATATGCACCGCAAATACTGCATAAAACATTTTTGCCCCACTGCTTGTATCAAATTCGTCCATTTTTTTAACCATTAAACGTGATACTGGTGCACACATTGTGTAGCCGTTGTGTAGCCTATGTCGCAATTTATGCCGACATCTATTTTGTCTCAAAATGGTTTCAGGCTGGCTTAATTTTTCTGGTTTTCTATCAATCGTTCCGGCTCTCCCCTACAGAAGGGGCGTTTTGCGTGTTATAAGGTGTTTACGTGCTAAGTATGAATCCATTGTGAGTGGGAGCTCTTTTGTTGAGTAGCCTAACCTTTAATAAAGACAGACACAAAATGCTCGTTTTATTCCGATTCCTCGCGCCCCACCTGCAGTACCTCTGAGAAACGCTGCTGTAGTCCATAGCCAGGTGAACACGCGTGTAGCCTAGTTCATTTATTGTGAGGCGCGTCCTTTGCAACTGAGTCGGCGGCAAGGTGGGGCATTTGAGGGCCCAGCACAGGTCGAAAAACGTTAGGCTTTCATTTTATTAATATTTTAAAATTAATATGAAATGAAAGAAAAGAAATAAACTGGAGATCGTAAATTGCACTCGCATAACACGTTCGTTCAATGATCATTGGTCGCTGAGTAAACTTGATTCATTAGATTTTAATGTGCCTGTTGCGCTGCAGCGCGCAGAATCGTATCGTTTTTATCCGTTTTTATTTATCACCTTTGGTTCGCCAAATGGATGTATGAAAATTAATTTAAGAAAATGGTTTACAATTGCCCGTTCATTGCCTGCAACCTTTTTGACAGTAAGCCCTTTGCTTTTTTCACTTCTTGCCAACCTAGGCCTATTAAGCGATGAATAGTTGATCGCATTGCATTTGTGTTTCGTAGAGGCAATACGTGACTGTCTTATGTCAGTGCTGCCTGATGCATGGCTACTCCCCGATTGCTCACGATGGACGTTAAAATGATTATATGATTTGGGGCTGACAACGCAGAGTCTTGATGAGCTCCCTCTGTTGTGCGTTGATCAAAGCCATCTTTCCCATCGGGACTATGCGCCAGCATAGTATTAATAAGGCTATTTTTATTGAATTGAATAATTACTATATTTAGTCTATGGTTGGTTAACACAAACATGAAAACAACACTCAAATAACAGACTATTTACAGTAACAAAATAACAGTAGGCTATTCAGTATAACTAGCCTATTTCAGCTCAACTTTATTTCCTGACGGCTGTATGTTAGAACACTCGCGGGCGCGGGCGCGGGCGCTCCCAAGTGCCACCTGGTGGTCGTTTGGGTACACTGCAGCTTCTTTTGAAAAAAAATAATTAAATAGTGCGTGACACACTCATGACGCACGGGAGGTTCATGTGGCACTGACTGTAAGAACAGACAGACACACACACACACACACACACACACACACACGTGTGGTAATGAGTGTGAGGTCCAGCTGCAGACACATCTGTGTTGTGAACTCTTTGGGAGCAGCACAAAACCACACAGCTGTCTAGGCCTGTGTGTGTGTGTGTGTGTTAGTGATGCGCGGGTCAGGCTTTTTTAAAACCCGCCCCAACCCGACCCATCAGGAGATCCGAACCGCCCCGCCCGACCCGCCAAAAAAATGGTCGAACCGTGACCCAAATCCGACCCGACCCGATGAAAAAAAAAAAAAAACGCCGGTGTGTCTACTATCGCGGAACCTAGCTACCAGTTAAGCGGAGAGGACTAATTTGGAACAATGGTATCCAAATGACAACGATTTGCGCCTTAAAGATGATGACACAACTTCATGAAGGATTAATTAGTCTATGCATGAAACAATGCCAAAAAAAAAACTGACGATCGATTTGTCGTTTTTATTAAAGGATTGCCAAAAACGAAACACATTTTTCCTGTAGGCTTACAAGACACAAGTTGTTCCAAGCTGTAACATAATCATGGCATAACAAAGCCAACACAAGTTGTTCCAAGCTGTAACATTATCATGGCATAAAGCCAACAAAGCCGTGACATTTCAACAATCTAAGCCACCAAATTGAAAATATTGGCCGACTTTATTTATGACATCTGTTTGGAAGCACTGTGAAGGACAGCAATAGAATCCACTGTGCCTGGGTTTAGCCTATTTCGACGCACTTCCAGCACGCCACCTGCTGAACTGAACGGGCGCTCGCTCGATGCGCTGGATGCAGGAACGTAAAGCACCGCTCTTGCCAGCATTGAGAGGAGAGGGAAATCATGACAATGAGCCTTCCAAAAGCCGTAGAAAGTCTCTAATGCAATATGCCAAATTCATTGCGTTTTTACTTTTTTTGACCCGACCCGGACCCACCCGCACCGACAATACTTCTACCCGTAACCGCCCAACCCGCGGGTAAACCCGCGGATATCCGCGGGTTATGGGTTGACCCGCGCAACACTAGTGTGTGTCTGTGAGTGTTAGTGTGTTTGTGTGTTACTTTTATTTAAATATCCAATCTGCCATTTGTTGGGAAGATCATTGAAAAAATATTTTTCAATCAGATTGTCACTAACAACTCAACTGTCCCCTGATGACTGTACCCCCCTTGAAGGCCTCCATCAGTGTATTGACCAGATAAACAACTGGATGTCCTCTAATTTTCTACAGTTAAACAAAGACAAGACTGAGGTGATTTATATTTGGAAACGAGGAGAAAAGATCAAAGGTTGCCACTGCACTTAACGTAAAGGGGTTCACAGCCAAAGAGACTGTTAAAAACCTTGGAGTCATCATTGATAGTGACCTAAACTTCAGCAGTCACATCAAATCAATCTCTAAATCAGCATACTATCATTTAAATTATCATTAAAACATCTCAAAGCTGAGAGACCTAATGTAAGGAAGTAAGTAAGGACCTTGAAAAACGTATTCATGCGTTCATTTCAAGCAGAGTTGACTACTGCAATGGCCTCTTAACAGGCCTACCCCAAAAGACCATTAAGCCCCTTCGACTCATTCAAAATGCAGCTGCTAGGGTCCTTACAAGAACAAAAAGAACTGACCATATTACTCCAATTTAAAAATCCCTGCACTGGCTTCCTGTGAGTTTTAGAATTGATTTTAAAGCACTGTTACTTTTATTTAAATCTATGAATGGCAAAGGATCTGCTTATATTTTAGACATGTGTCAGGAATTTACTCCACTAAGGTCTCTAAGATCTGTGGAAAAGAATTCCACAACATTGAGTTGCCTTTGTGAATGAAATGCGCTTTATAAATAAAATTGCCTTGCCTTGCCTTAAGTTCTGATTTTGTAAATAAAGTGCTCTCTTATAAAAAAAAAAACCTTGGCAATGTTTCTTTTTCTATATAAAATCTTGTCACTGATAGGATGACAATGACATGAATATAGCCTACATCATATTAATATGCTGAATTCTGACTGAATAGGTTATGTACTTTTATACGTTTTCAACCAATCACAAGGGCTTTTTATTGTTTGAAAGGAGATTGTTTCAACCAATCCAGAGTGAGGATATTAAAGCTAGCCAGACATTCTCCAGACAACACATGACTCTGTTGCTATTCAAATAGTATGTAAATCACCACCCCCGGATTCTCCTACGTCAGTAGTACGTTTTTGGGACTGTTGATAATTGCCGGGAATTAGGAGATTTCCGGCCGTTTACGGGGACGGAAGTCCCACTTTTCGAGCAGTGGGAATCACAGACCAGACATGTGAGCAGTGTTTTGAGTGTGAAATCTAATTAATGTTTGTGTGTATGTGTGTGTGTGTGTGTGTGATCAAAAGGGTTTTAGATTAGATACCAGTGCTGAGCTCAAACTTACATCAGCCCATTGTGACTGGTGGGGGAGCATGCATGAGGCATACATCACCCATTTGTGTTAAATCACACAACGCGCACACACGTGTGATAAATCAAACAACAAACACTCATGTGCTAGCTCCCTTTTTCAAGGATGTGCCTCATTTCCGTCCGTGTGTTGTGTTGTGTTGGCAGAGAGTGGTATGAAGTCAGTCATAGATCAGAGAGCAGGAAAGACCTCCAGTCAGGGTCGGCTGTTATTGAACCCAACCGTCTTAGCCTCCCTTCCCTCCCTTTCTCCGGCTCTCCTATCTTTTTTTTTTCTCCCTCATTCATATTCTCTCTCCTTTTATCCCTCCCTCTCTTTCCTGTTATATTTTTCTCTCTCCTCTCTTTTTCCATCTCTCTGTCATTCTTATGATCTCTTTCTCCTTTTCTTTTCCCTTCTCGATCTATTCCATTTTTTTTCTCATTCTCCCTTGTTCTTATCCTCTCTCCGTCTCTTTTTTTTACCTCCTGTT
>JAGFZM010002511.1:469-10864 GCA_017657215.1 Limnothrissa miodon | reverse complement strand
TCAAAGTGTGGATAAGTCATTCAAAAGTAATTACACCAATTCATTTTCATTAACTGTACATTGCTGAAATAATTGAAACAGTTACACTTACACATTACATGACGTTATGTACTGTAAGTTGTAAACTGTACATTAGCTCCTTTTATTTTCAAAGTAACTTTGCCAACCCTATTCCTATGTTAATATTAAACTTATATTTTCTATAGACAATCTGGTATATAGTTAAAAGTCATGGAAGAATTAAGAACGGTCTGTGAATAATCAGTCATTTGGTCAGTAAGAGAAAGCATCGGAGAAAAGTTTGGTCTTAAGTTTGGATTTGAAACTGGTAACAGTAGGGGCTCTTTTATGTAATTTTATGCTGGTTCCAAATCTGAGCTGAATAGTAGCTGAAAGGTGCTTCACCACGCTTATTGCTTGATTATAGGTGTCACAAGCAATTTTTCTTTTTCTTGTGTCCTGAGCGACCTATAGGTGGTATGTATTTTGATATCAGACAAATGACTATAGGTCCTATCCCATTTAGTGATTTAAGTAATGCTTTGAATTCAATTCTTTATCCTACAAGAAGCCAATGCAAGAACTTTACAATTGGGGTGATGTGGCTGGTTCTTTTGAACTTGTGAAAACCTTAGCAACTGTATTTTGGATCCGTTAAAGAAGGTCTTTTTAGGAATGTCTGTGAAAAGACCATTGCAATAATCAACTCTGGTACACAGACATAGTACAGGTTTTCATTGACAACTAAAATGTTAATGGTTGAAATAAAGTTAATATAATGATACTGTAAGAAAAGACTATATTGTCAATTCTTGGTATAGAAGTAATAATTGCATGTATTGATTTACAGATACCAAGTTAGTCACTAGTATCTCTTAAAAGATCTTTTTAGCTTAAGGAAATGCAATTGCATTCTAAATAAAAAGTTAGCCATGATTTAGAATGTTGTCAATAGGGACATCTGCCTTACTGTAGCTAACCATGAGGGATATAAGATGGTTCATCACACTTTTGACCATACATGTAGGTTTCAAAAGCAAAAATATTTTTTTTCTTGTGTCCTGAGTGACCTAGGTGGTATGTATTTTGAAACATATCAGACAAGTATCTAGGTCCTATCCCATTTAGTGATTTAAGTAATGCTTTGAAATCAATTCTGTAGGCCTAACCTACAAGAGGCCATTGCAAGGACTTTGGGGTGATGTGGCTGGTTCTTTTTGAACTTGTTTAAAACCTCAGCAAATGTATTTTGGATCAATTGAAGATGGTCTTTTCAGGAATGTCTGTGAAAAGACTATTGCAATAATCAACTCTGGTACACAGACATAGTACATGTTTTCATTGACAACTAAAATGTTAATGGTTGAAATAGAGTTAAGATATTGATTTACAGGTACCAAGTTAGTCACTGGTATCTGTTCAAAGATCTTTTTTAGCTTAAGGAAATGCAATTGCATTCTAATTAAATAAAAAGTTAGCCATGATTTAGATTGTTGTCAATAGTTCAGGGTTTTAGCCATAACATCTGTCTTACTGTTGCTAACCATGAGGGATTTAAGATATAAGAAGTTTTGGTAGCCTACAGGAACCAGCTATGGAATCATGCAAGTGAGATTCTAATAATTCACTTGTAAATGTCAAAAATTGTTACAGGTCTGGTGTATTTTGGCTATTGAACTTTGTCAACTAAAAACACGCTTACAGCATATAATATCAGCATATCAGATTAAACTGGTAAAACAATTTTCAATTATTACACTTCGACTGCACCATAGTACCTTATAGTAAGTCATAAGATGACTGAGGAGACCTGAAATTGTCGGTCTTGCGGCAAAATAAGTAACCTAAGGACATATCGTTCTTCAAGTTGGCTGTGGAATAAGAAATGTAGGTTTTTGTGACTAGGCTATGACGGAATATTAACTACATCACAAAAGTGTAAGTTAAGCCATTTTATCTACGCCTGAAAAGATAAATCTGAAACATCCTATATATGAAGCATTCTGATTCTGCAGCTCCCTGTTAAATGCCAGCTACAACTCTAAATACATTTATGCTGAGTTTGTATAGCCTGTTCAGTGAGGCTGTGTGAGTGATGCTAACGTAGACTGGCCGGCGGTCAGTTATAGGTCTAATAGTAGGCTACTTGTAGGCTAGGACTAATGGACCAAACTCCATGGACATCTCGTTAAACCTTTCAGAGGCTTACACACAAAATGAATAAATGTAACCCTAGACTGAAAACATGTCTAGAATCGCTAAAGTTTGATGTGGTGTTGTTGTTAAACCATTTCCAAAACAGGGCTTTAGGACTAGAACTATTTAGATACATCTAGAACACTGAATTCATAGAGAAATAGCAGATGCCTACACACCGCTACCACAACGAACAATACCACCTTGTGCAATCCATGAACTATCCAGTAAAAGCCTAAACTTGTACACAGGCTTTTTTGTCTTGGGTTAGCGTGACGGTGCATGAAACAAGTAGGCCTAACACAAGCGTAGATAAATAGCATAGCCTTACGCCAGATTGATGAAGCTTAAAATGTTTCAAGAAAATAATTTGTTTGGTTGAATCACTGAGCCTTGAATTTATCACAGTACAACTTCTCCACTAATTAAATAGGTATTATCTGACAAGTTGCTAGATATCTAAGCTTGCTAGTCTATGAACCCCAAAGCACAAAGTGGACAAGTCTACACTCTTTTGTTCATAATAAAAGGGAATATCAAGAAATTATTTTGTTTATCTTAGTTATAACACTATGACTTAAATAGCCTACTCAAAACATCTATGACTTTAAACACTTAGGCAGCTGGCCGACATCGAAAGATGAGTCTATCTACCCCCAGCAAACACTAAGTGTGTGGGCAAAACATTTTAAAATTCCTTTGAGGGCTAAATATATGAAGGATTTGTTTTATTTAACCTATTTAAAATAAATACAGTTGCATTTTGACAGATTGAACTTCTACACATTAAACAATTTGGCGTAGGCGTACGCAAGCTACACCCCAGACATCTTAAAAACATTTACGAATCAAAGGATCTAACTGACCAAACTGGCAAGACTGTTGAACTGACCACTGCTTGGTGTGAAAGGGGCTTGTGCAAACAATTGACAAGTAAGGAGGGACATGCTGGAAGGACCAGGAAGGGGAGGTGACAAATCTCACACGTCATGGCAGCTGCCAGTTTGACAGCTGACACGTGGGGGCCATAAATCACATGACGTCACACCTCATTTGCATAAATGACAGGAAGAGCATAATACTTACTACTTATGCATGATATATATACATACTGTACAAATATACTGTAATAAACGTCACAGACCTGTCATACCTTTACCACACAAGATAGCCTACACATCCATGATAGTACCAAATCAAATTGCTATTGGGATATTATGGCTGTCAGAACATTTTAAATCTTGTCACAAATACCTGTAGCCTGAAAATAGCATGTGAAACACATGCAGAGGGGAAATGCTCAATGTGTTAGTGTAGGCCTAGCCTAAATATTGATCCTTTATGAGAAACTTTCAAGGCTTGCATGATTTGGAGTCAAGGTTCAAGGTGTTTATTTGTCACATACATTGAGATACTAACGTAAAACATGTAGTGAAATTGCATTAAAGGCGCTCTAAGCGATTGTGTTTGATGTCACTTCTTGTTGATGTTCGAAGTATTGTCAAACAAAACGGAGGATAGCTCCCTCCTCTCCCACCCTCCCATGCCTCCTGAAAGACTCACGCGCACTAACCCCCACCCAACCCCTCCTCCAAATCCTTCTTGTTGCTTATTGGCTGGAACAATGTTTGTTATGTTTCATTTAGTTTGTTATGCTAGGTTTGCCCACTGTGTTTTTTAGCCGTTTGTGGAGCCTGGGTTGTCTACAGAGACCGCGTTATTTTACAGTGTGTTCAGGGGACAGAGAGCTAGCAGATTGTGAGGAGATGTTTGCTGTATGTAACAACAAATGTTTTAGTCCTAAAAACGCGTCACATCGCTTAGAGCACCTTTACTTAAGAGTAGTAGGTCTAGTTATGAAAGACAAAGAGAGAGAGAGAGAGAGAAATCCAAATCAAATAAGTATTGCCCTTAGTTAGCCATCAGCTACAATATAATTTAGCAGTCCAGTATCCTCCAGAGATCGTGGCTGTTTCCAAGTCGGGACCTTATAGACAGTCTACGATCGGGACGCAGGATCGGGTCATGTGGCTGACCATAATCGCAAAAAAAAAAAAACTGAGACGGTAACGCTCTTTGGCACAAAACGTCTCTCAGACGGCGATCAGGCACCGGCAGGCAGGATCCTCCTCAAAAACCTGGCCATCGGAGCGCAGCACTCCACTCCACGGCAGCCGATGAACATGATCACTCCACAGTCCTCCACGTCCCACAAAACTTCCATCCATGCAAGCTTATAGCAAAGGTCTTGGATTGTGCTCCGCTTGAATCCTCTCTGCTTATAGTTTCCTGTAGATGAGGGCAGATAGTAACGTAGATCAAGGCGGGGGAGCCGACAGGAAAAATTACGATCGTAGGCTAACGCATCATTTGGAAAAACACTCCACCAAAAATGTAGTCTCCAACTCCCAGGGAACAACAAAAAACCAAATTAAGTAACAAAAGGGTAATAAAAAAAAATAAAGACAGCATTTAAGCCATAGTACAGCATAGTGTTAATTTCTAACTTAAAAATGAAAAGAAACGGAGAAAAGAAAGGTTTAAGGCAGCCATCGTGCGGCGCCATCACCCATAGTCAAAACAGTTGATTTATTTTTTGGGATAAATGTTGAAAACATACCAGTCAAAATGTCAATCCAACAAATTTATGCAATGAATGCAACCAAAACATGCATCCTAATACAAAGACCACTACTGTCACTTGTTTCAGAAAAAAAGTCTAATTATGCATAACCTTCTACATAGGCTAGTATAAAGTGAAACCAAGACTGTGTCGACAGTTAATTGAGGCTTAGAGCAGAAGCAGACGAAAACTGTTTTATTTGTTTACCAGAGGTAGCCCAACTTCAGGTGACGTTAGGCCTATGTCAACTTCATGTCATTACGTTAGCATTTCATCCGTAGCTACCTGAGGTATGCTAGCTGGCTCATGTATGGAAACTGAACTGGCCAAATGCACAATGGAATTCAACTGACAGCAACTCATTTAAGCATCTCTTTGCATTTAAGCACCTCTTCGCACATACCTTGGCCGCGTTTCCCAGATTAGTTAAGAAGCTCTTAACGCTAAGATCTTCTTTGGAGCGCTCTTAAGAACGCTGTGAACGAAGAATGCGTTTCCCAGAGTCGCTCTTAGCTTAAGAAGATCTTTCACTAAGAAGGAAACGTAAGATCGAGCTGACCCACTCTTAACAGCCTTCGTAGCGATCAAATGCTCACTGAGCATAGCCTGCCACTAGGGGCGTGTAGATTTCTAGGCTTTAGTCAACCTGGTCTCACGGCTTTTCGTGATACTGTCACGAAAATAGATTCAATTGAAACGTGATACCATCACGATTTTTCGTGCATGGACCACGTTTCCCTTATATGTATTCTTTAGTGATCAAGCTGCGTCAGGGAAATGTATATCTAATGTTCAATGTTGAAATGCGCTCAGAGTGGAAACATAGGCTTTCTGAATTTGAAATTGAAAATTTTTTTGAATTTCACGTTTAAGTGTTTATACATACATAACACATAAAAAACCCATCAACATCCCTGTGGCATTTCACAGCATATACCCTGAATTACACTCATTCCAATGCAGAAGGATCCACACATGGTTGAAAAGGAAACCAACGTTTATTGAAAGCATAACGGTGAAGAACCGTGCATGGCAGGCCATAGAGAACATGTCACCCTCCAGCCCATGCGGCCT
Organism: Limnothrissa miodon; assembly: GCA_017657215.1. NCBI lineage: Eukaryota > Metazoa > Chordata > Actinopteri > Clupeiformes > Clupeidae > Limnothrissa > Limnothrissa miodon. Next base: position 4,971 of record JAGFZM010002511.1, on the reverse strand, counting down.
GCGTGACAGGTGAGTGTGCGAAAGAGCACCAAGCAGGACGACCCTCATTCCCGATGAAGAAAAAGTCCTGTCGGTGCCCGCTTAGCTCTTTTACTTGCGACTTCCATTCTCACATGTGTGCCAATATTTCCGGGGGTATATGCGCTAATGGGCTTGATTTCTACTTGGATACACATGGCACACACACACACGTTATCAAAATGAACTTAATGACATCCGCGTGCTAACACGCTACTTATGGTTTTCTTTTTATTATTATTTTTTTTAGTTTATTTTTATTTTATTATATATATGGTTATCTCAACACAATGTGAAACTAATTCACTAACTCAGTACTCGTCATATCGCCCCTGAGCTTAATTGCACCTGTATGGTTGGACCACGGGGCGCCGTGAGTGACTTATGCGCTGAGAAATCGATTTGCCAGGCATCGATTGACTCTGTTTCAGCACCACCGTGGTGAACAGCTCTCGTTAAGAGCTTCTTAAGAACCTTCTTTCGCTTGATCTTAAGATTCTCCTAAGAAGGCAGTTAAGAACGCATCAGGGAAACACCCGTATCTTAACGCTCCTTCTTAGCGATTCCTTCTTTGGAGCCTTCTTAAGTCCTTAAGAAAGATCGAATCTGGGAAACCCGGCCCTTGTCTGTCTGCTTCTATCTCGCTGTGTCAACCTCAATATGTACCAGCGTGCGGTAGGCTACTCTGTTTGACAGTCTCAACAAACGTCTGGAAAAGGTAGCCGACTGGAAAATAGCCACGTAACGTTAGTGTTCTAGAGTCTCTGATCGCAACTTCTAAAATTTGGTAGGTCGTCCTTTTATTGGGAAAACCAGGCGGTCTATTAGGTTACACAAAACTCATTGTTTTACTAATTGTTAGAACGATAGTTTAGCCTAATTAATTACACTTAACTGAAAAGCGTGAAAAAAAGGTTAGTTGCTTTTGATGTCATAATGCTGCATGAGCTAATGTGCCGGGGCTCAGCCCCGGCCCAATTTAACCCCTGCATGCACACACACAGTTTTGGAGTTGTGGTGGCCAATAAGTAGTGTTGTTCAGGTCTGGACTAACAAGAGTTGATGGGGAGCCCTTGAGTTCCATCGCTGGCATGTTCTTCCGTACTTAGTCTTGGACTTGGACATTCCTTTAAAAGCTCTACACGGAAACAGGAGGACAACACAGATTTCTTGTCATCACAAGACATTTTCAACAGTCACATGAAAACACCACCCAATCAGCATTTATCACCCCAGAAACATTGTCAAACTAAGAGGTCTAAAAATGTATCTAGAAAAACTTATTCTTGCCGTTATTTCCAGTAGGGTTGATTACTACAATGGTCTTAACAGGCCTGCTAAAAAAAAACATAAAACATCTTTAACTGATAAAACATCTTAGATTTGGAACCAACTTCCTGAAGACATAATAAAAATGCCCCTATACTGTTGTCAGTTTCAAATCTAGACTTATAGGATTTATCCGGAGTAAAATACACTTTAGATCAATTTACAGATGATTGGGAGTAAATACGTTGAGTTGACATCGAAATCATGTCATTCAGATGTGTTTTGAGAAAGTTATATTTTACGGTTTTGAGCCAAAGCTTGTTAGCCTGGAAGTGACCTGGGCATATAATTTCTGCCGCTATAAAACGCTATTTTTATACCTCTTCTACAGTTCCAAACAACATGGTAGTGAGTAGAGGGTCCCTAAAGTATCCCGAGGTCTTCATGTGGTCGGATAGAGAGTCGAGAATGAATTTTAACGAGCCAGTACCTTGCCAGAAATGGTGATGCTTTAGTTGCCATCTTTAGCTACTTCATGCGAGAAAACGTCACGTGACATTTCAAAATTCCAAACTGTTAGTAAGCTAGGCTGTGCTGATGCGTACAACTTCATTTCAATTTTGAAAGAAATACTGGACTATTTTTTTTTTTAACTGCGAAAATTGTGAATTTCCAGAGCGTGTTACTCCACACTCGGCAATCGACTGGCAGCTAAAGCAACAATTTCCGGACAGGGACTGGCTCGTTAAAATTAAAATTAATTTCACAGCTGCAAACACAGCAACCATGTTGACAAAATCTTTTTATGGGTAGAAAATATTTTTATTTCATAGACTTTAGCTTTGAGTTTTTCCATGTTGGGATAGATGCGGCCATGGAAAACAGGTTTGAAAACTTTATTCAACAAAGCAACACATTAAGGGACACCCCCCACCGTTTTTTGTGTTTTCTATGCTTATGCCTGTGTCATTCTAGCAAGCGGACACAAAAGCCCAGGGTCTTAGCTTTCATTTGAAACCTATATTATGTTTCTAGGTAAAAGAGTTTTCAAGTTATAAACTTTTGAATGTCAGTTGGCACTCTCGTTTACCAAAAGTCCCTATGGGAGTGACTTCCAATTTTAAATGCAGTAAGCTGAGAAATGGGGTTCGGGCCTGGATTTATTTATTTGGGGGTGCTATACAGATGGTACCTTCATATCTTAGTTTATAGACATTTGAACTGAGGGGAAAAAGAAACTGTGTTCCAACCTCTGTAACTCTGTCAGCATGTCACAGAAACATATTATTCTTTTAGAAAAAACTTCAGGGTGTGACCTTTCCAATGGTACACTATGTACAGACTATGTAGGAACTATCAAGCTTTTAATTTGGGTATGCCAAATTAAATTTCTAAATTTCTAAATTTCCCAAACAGTGGAATCAGGACCAGTCGTCAAAATTTTGGTGTCAACCACTCTATTGCATTTTAGGCAAGCTATAAAATGGGCTAAAAAAAAAAAAAACTACTCGTTTACCTCTCTTAAGAGGCTGAATGTTCCTGGCATAGTTTGTTGTATTTTCCACGTTTTTGAGCATGCATGAAATTTGTTTGTTATGAGCGTCACAGAGTAGGTATAACAAGAAATATGCCATTTAAAATGTTTGCACGTTATTTTTTAAATTAAATTATTTTGCCATTTTTAAAGCTCAATTAAGTGTATGATTAAGCTAAAATATCTTAAAGAGTGGTCCAGACCATCCTTGTGAGCATGTGATCTATATAAGATCTATATTTATCTATATTGATCTATATCCATTATCTATATCTATATAAGCCTATATTTACCCCATTAGCTCAGAGTGAATCGTATCAGTAAGAACAACATAGGCTATGACCAGAAGGTTTTGGGAAACTGGGTCTAAATCAATCATTGTCCTAACAAGGGCAGACTATATTTCAGCGGTTTCCTGTAAGTCCCTGGCTGGAATGTCACATTAAAGTTCATGTAGGCTACAGGAAAAAATTAGATGTATCCATTTTGAATGCTTACATTTTAATAGCTATAGAAACCCAACCCTTACAGCGTCTATACATTAAAACCTTTTATAACATTTATGCCAGTCAATATATAATCTGAATGCAACATTAAACATAACCAACCTGTCTTTGTTATTTTGTTTTATTTGTAGATCCCCAATTATCACTAATTAGTTTTGTTTGTTTACTTTTTGCCATTACACAACATTAAAGGGATTATCCGGAGTGAATCAACCCGTAGCTCTGTTGACTGAGGCTGTCAAATGGTGTCTATACGTAGGTATCAGAATGACAGCAGTAGGTACAACGTAGACCGAATTCACAAACTGGCCGCTAATGCTAAGCACATTGGGCATATGAAAACGAAACTGACATGCCCTTATCAGTTAGCGCTGGCTGCCGTTTCGTTACTCGGTCTACCGTGCATGAAAATCTGTCGTTCTTATACCTATGGATAGCACTTAGCAACGTGAATCAACAGAGCTACGTATTGTTTCACTCCGGATAATTCCTTTAAGCACCACATGTAACAAAGAAATCGACCTCCTGCTTCAAACAAATAATGCATCTCCATCCCGGAGCATGTGAAATCCGGGGATAAGGAAAGGTTTTGAAATATGTGCAAAATATTGCATTAAGGAAAAACATTGAACTGGAAAAAAAATGTAGGTCCTATGCAGTATGTGTTGTAGAAATCAACATTCATTCATTCAACATTTTTTAGGCTATTTGCAGGTTTTTCCACAAGATTGGTTGGATAATTAATTAGCTTTATACATTGACTACGTGGAATCATATTTCAGATTTACGTGTTCAGATTTATATGTATATGCAGTGGAATGTGATCGGCCTGTGTCCATGTGTCCACATGTCCTCTACTGCAGGGGTCTTCAACCTTTTTCAGCTCAAGGACCCCTTGGCTGTGAGAGAGACTGAGCACGGACCCCCACACCTATGGAGTAAGATTACTGTCAAAATATTTGTGTATATTGATACACTTGCGTATTTAGTTGTGCATAAAATAAACATTTGTGAGTTCTCAAATGAGTTCAGTCATGCATTAAATATACAAATTCAAAAATTACATGTACAAAATCAAAATTTCAATACGCCTCTCAATATTATGGATAGCCTACAACTTTGCACACGTTACTCAACTGTCAAAATACGTCATTGCCCCATTCACAGGCATTACT
>JAGFZM010002510.1:5822-18349 GCA_017657215.1 Limnothrissa miodon | reverse complement strand
CAGTGGCGGGTTGTGGAGTGGGTGCCATGGACTCGGTGGCGCCCCCTATCGCTCCCTCTTCCTCGCCAGGTTTCTTCTTGTCATCTTTTCTCCTAGACGTCATTTTCTTGGCTAACTTGTCTCCTATTCGCCTGTCTCCTGAAATCCCACTTCTGACACCATATGTGACAAGATAGCCACAGCAGTGGAGAACAGTGGAGAAGACGGAGGAGACCAAGTATAGCTGAACGAAATAAATTCCTTTTATTATATTTTTTTCTCTTTTTTTCTGAAAGTGCAAATATTTACAAATGCTACTATTTACACTGGCAAGATATACACAAAATGTACAAAACAAAACTGTACAAAAAGAAAACAAAAACAGGCACAAGTAGCCAGGCTAAGTACTCAGACCCCGATCTACTATGAGCAGCACTTAAAATCACAAAACAAGTTCACTTGACCAACCACTCTCCCATTCTGAGGCTCTGGGGCCTAATACAGAGCATATCCGCTGTAGTCCCACCCTCGGGAAAGCTCCATGGACAAACATAATCAATTAACTAAACAACAACACAAATGAGAAAACACATAAAACATAGACATAGAATAACTGACAAAATAATAAATATACAAAAATAACTCAATAAACACACAAAATTGCATTTTAACCCAAACTACCAAAACATCCCCGTGCGAATGGATTACCCTGACCTTTTGGTGTTAAAGGCGACATAATAAAAAATGTGGGTGCACCTAAAAAAAAAAGTTAGGCGCATCAGTGCAACCAACACAAAAAGTTAGTCTGGAACCCTGCTACTTCATTGCCTGGCGCATACCAAATAATTGAACGGTGGTGTGAATGCGCTGTAAATATACCCGAGGTGCACTTTTGTTTGTAAGCTCTATTGCATGGCTTTGCATAATCCTATTTTCTTCTTTCCTCAACGCCCCTCCAAATCAGTATCAACCTTCTAAAGCTTCCCAGACCATCATACTGCCGCTTCCAAACAGTGTCTCCAATGTTTGATTTGCATTGTGTCTGACATCTCGTAATGTCTTCTGTCTAAATATATATATATATATTATATACAAAACACATTTCTTTAACAAAACACTTAAACCAAGAGATTAGTTTGTCTTTTGGAACATAACAGACTTCATTTTCATACAATAAGTCAAATTATATAGCCAACTCTTGCTCTCACTCCACACCGCCACTCACTCACTCACTCACTTTCACTATGACTTAAAGGCCCACTATGCAACATTTTTCATTTAATTAATCCGTTTCATGCTGTTTAGGATGCTAAAATGAGTAATTACACTGCGAACGAACGGTGTAGAATGCGCCACCGTGGCCTATAGCGGTAGATACAGCACTTGCAATGTTCAGCAGCGCGGACCGCCTCCAATAGAATGCAGTGCAATACAATGCAATACAGCGGTCCTTAGAGGGAGCTTGTGAGAGAAAAAAAAAATGAACGTTGCTTAGCCCTCATGACTACATGACACCCCATTCTCACTCTCATCTATGGACAATGCCACCTGTACTTTGTATCTTTGCCAATGATTTGGTTCATCACCTGCATTAAAGCATGCACATTTATAGTATGTGACTTACATATTTGTATGCATCTAGTAATAACACGTCATTGCAAATATTTCATAATTGAAGGTGTTTTCCTTACAGAATCTATTTGAATCCTGACCCATTACACCTTGAATACAGCCTCAAGTTATTCTGTTATGTTACAATTTTGCCTTGGGGCAACATGCATTTTATTTTTATATATTTGCATATATGTATGCATACACATTTGGACAGCTGAAAAAATATGTTGCGTGTAAAGTGCCCCTCAGCTAGTAGCGAAGTCCAAGCTTTTCCCTTCACTCCTCGTTAGTATAGTGGCTAAAGAGAAAACCACTTTTATTAAGAGGAATTGTGTGGCAGGAGCACATGTGCTGTAAGAGGAGTCATGTGACCAGTAGTTTGTATTGTCATTTGTTAGTTTAGGCTAAATATTTTTATAACTGTATTAGAGCCCGACCGATAAAGGATTTTGAAGGCCGATACCGATACAAATATTTGTTGGTTTAAAAATCCGATATATCGGCCGATATATATGTTTTTTTTTTATTAAAACATTTTTTAGAAACCCGCAACAAAGCATTAAAAGATTTCCATATTTGTAGTTATTTACGAGTTTCAACTAAAATAATACATTTTAAAAAGTAACTTGTTTATGTTATTGTCACAACAGAACATCAAATTCAAAATATATTAAAGTTCTTATAAATAAAATAAAAATACAAACTTAAGATATGAAACTTAAAGTTTCAAGTTAAACTTCGAACAAAAACACAACAACCAAATCAAAATTACAAAGTAATTTACGTTCATTCATTGTTGGATTTTGGACGTCACATGGAAAATGAGAAAAGACGTTCTGAATTAGACTGATTGTTTGCACTTGTGACCTTCCTGGAAGTTAGGAGGCTAACTCTTTTGGGTGGACAGGGCATTGCCCCGCATGGGTTTCTGTTGATACTGTCAACCGCATGACACGGCCTCTTTAGAGGCATATTCAGACAGTGTGTGATGTTGCAAAGGCATACAACGCATGCAAGTATTTCATAGCACCATCAAGACATTGGCGCAGGACGTGGCTGCTGTGATATTCACAACCCAAGCGTATCTTATGCTCAGCTGGAAATCGCCGCTTCTTTAGCAGTTGGAGAGTACCGAATTTTGAAGCCAAACGTGGACGCTGTTCATTTGAACAAGTTTCTTAAACCCTAACTGCTGAAGAAACAGCAATTTCCAACTGTGCACTCGCTTGTGAACATCGTGAAATCTTAGAACACGCATAATATCCTCCTTAGATGCTGTGAAATATCTGCATGCGTTGGCGTTCGCGACTGTATAAATATGCTTAAACACGCGATGTGATGCGGTTGACAGTATCAAAACAAACCCATGCAATGCCATATTCGCCCAAAAGAGTTGCTAACGTTACTTCCAAAAGGGTCACAAGTAATTCAGAACGCCAGTTTTTTTATTTTTTAGTATTTCATTTTCAATTCCTAAAAGACACGCAACCATTGCTTTAGCTTCTGTCTAAGCAATGAGACGCATCATCTCTCTCCTATATCATTTCAAGGCTTTTTCATTTCCCATGTGACATCCACAATCCAATAATGAATGAACGAAAAAGTACACAGACCAAGTTTGTTGTGGTTTCCAAGCTCATTAATGTTAAAGGTACATTATGTAAGATTTTAAGTGTTTTAGTACCTAAAGACAACGTCTTCATTCATAAATAGATCCTCTTTGGTGTAAAATAACCTATGCCAATAATCTGACTGGTCCTTCGGGGCGGAGAATCACTTCCCTGCATTTACATAGAAAGGGACGCTCACAGGAAGGCTTCCATGTCTTTCCGGTGTATAGAAAAATATGAACTGCCGAGAGGGACATAAAACATCACCTGTTAATACCGCTAGGGGAAAACGCGTTTTAGCATTTCGCATTGCACAGAGAAGCAGCGTGAAGACGGTAACGTTACTTAACCTACAAACAAGCACTGCATTTTTGGCCATCATGCAAGACCACACATATGCTGGTGCAAAGGGGAGCGAATCGTTGTCTAAAAAGCGTAAAAGAGAAGCAAAAAGAAAACGGGACCGGCGAAGTAACAAAACGAGGATAAACATAGGGGCCGTGTTTCCCAGGTGGAAAGCGCTAATGGCAGAGAAAGCTTTCAAAAGGAACGCAGAGCTTGCCTGCTTTCTTCTCAACAGGTAAGTCATGTTACAGGCTAAATTGAAATGTCTCATTGTTTGATTGTGAAACTCATAACGTCGGCGGTAGCAGTACTATATAGTTAGAACTTAGAAGCAAACTCGTGGCTGGCTGGTTGCGTTTGATTAAATGCTAGCTAAGGGCCTAAGCTAATAGCCTAGCCTTAGCCTAGGTTAGTATTTCATCAAACGCTACCAGCAACGGGTTTGCTTTTCATGCTATTGCCTAGCACCACCTATGGCAAGCCCTTTTAACATATATTCAATAAATTCGACTATCCGGAACTAGCATTATAGATATCCGCAATTCAGCTCGTCCTAGTCAAAATTAACATTTCAGATATCTGCAACTACATTCTTCCTATCCATAATTGTAATTTCAGATATCCACTAAGAAATTCTTCCTAGGGCAAATGACGTCACTTTTCCCATTAATTTCTATGGGGTTCGTCATTATAGATATCTACAATTCAATTTCAGATATCCACAATGTGAATTACGGATATCCGCAATTGAATTATAGATATCTGTAATTCCAACTTAAGATATCTACAATGTAATTTTGACTAGTCAAAACTCCAATTCAAGATATCTTGAATTGAGGTGAATTAAAGATATCTTGAATTGGAGTTTTGACTAGTCAAAATTACATTGTAGATATCTTAAATTGGAATTACAGATATCTATAATTCAATTGCGGATATCTGTAATTCACATTGTGGATATCTGAAATTGAATTGTAGATATCTATAATGACGAACCCCATGAATGGGAAAAGTGACGTCATTTGTCCTAGGAAGAATGACGTTGTGGATATCTGAAATTACATGTGCGGATAGGAAGACTACCGTTGCAGATATCTGAAATGTTAATTTTGACTAGGACGAACTGAATTGCGGATATCTCTAATACATATCCAGTTTAGCTTTTAAATGTTAACACGGCTTGCCATAACCACCATCAGTATTATCTTTTTAGAAAACCGACAACATTCCGCTTAATTATGGTCTCCTTGAAGGGGTATTGTCAGAGACGGGTTAGTCAGTATCTTTGGTATTATTATTTTATATTCCTGGAGAGTCATAATTTATACTATTCAATCGAGATTGCTCCTGAATGCAAATGTATTGGGGGAGATGGTGAAGTATATACAGTGCAAAGACCAACGTAGTAACCGTTTTAGAAAAGCAATAAGCCACTCGAGTCCGTAGTTTATATCGCAGTAGTGCAGAGCCCGTATCAGTGACATTTTTTTGATCGTATAACATGAAATTTGACACAGTCGTGCCATTAGGATGACACCCACCACATTTGAGAGCAGGATGAGTGGTTTGAGAGCTATGCGTGGAACAGACAGAAAGACAGAGTGACACACAGACAGACGTTCCTTGCATTTATAGAGAGATAGATAGATAGATAATCGAACAGCTAAACGCCCCTTTGGGTCAGAACCCTTTTAACCAAATGCAATGTACACTTGTATGTTATCTGAAATTTTAGGGCTTACTGAGGTTTTATCTGTATGTGGTGTTATTTGTATTATTTGGTGTGACTTCTGGACTCAAGTTTATTGTTTGTAAAAGAAAATGCTTGGTCAATAAACCTGATATGATTTGTCCATCTAATTTGTCCAGTTATGAGAGAACTCTTGGGATTCGGAACACATCAACCCCTATGAAGTCAAAACGTTCTGAAGTGCCAAGTGCTCCAATATTATCCAGTATAAGTCATAACATTGAATGAATGGTCATTGTTTGTTTTGTGTACCAGTTTCATATTAATCATGTACCCGTACCTAATAGTGTGTTATGTTGTTTTTAGAGATGAGCAGCTAAACGCAATTGCAGAGGCCCCAGAAATGGACATCCTTGGGCAGAACCCATAAACTTTCATATTGTTTTTGTTACCAATTGGTGTGTTATAGATTTTTAATCATATGTTTTTAAATATCAATTATGCTCCTAGCCTGCATGACAAGAGCATTGTGGAAGAGGAGCTGGATGAAGATGCCTTCAATGACCACATGAACAGTGTGTAAGTGGGCTTCTATTCTGTCATTCGTCTCTATTGAGTAGTGTAGGCTTCCCTCATTAAAGTCTGTTCTGAATATGTTGTGACTAAGGATTGATTGGGCAGAAGAGGGGCCCAAATTGCACAGTGACCCGGAGGACAGCTCTGACGAGGAATATCTTCCACCAATTTCTTTGCGGTAAGTCAAAAGATGATGCTACACCTTACTTTGTTTTTATGGTTCAGGCATTGGCTCTCTTTGGGTGATGTTCCTATATACTAGAAAAGTAGAAAAGATTTACATAAAAATTTAATTTCACCAGTGCTGTTGAAAGGCCTAAATTGCTGGCGTCTTGTTGCTCGAGTGGGTGCTCACAGCTACAGTTAGAACTGTCTGTTCCCCACTATACACCCCATTGCCAAATTGATTCTCACCTATAGATCTAGGATGCTGTATACCCAATTTCCAGTGATGTGCCACACCCAGTGCAATGCTCTTTCATGTGGCTGAAAAGAGTAATAACTAAATTAACAAACTAAAAGGTGAACATAAATGTCTCCTACTTATTTTACATGTAATCAGTGTGAAGTACCATTCTTTGGTGTATTTCTATTGTTGTATTGTGTTCTATTGTGTATTTCTTTGATTGAACTGTCTATGATCCCAGATGTTCTGCTTTTCCAGAATGGGTGGTGCTCTGACGGGAGCACAGGTCATTGATAATCTGCCAACTATTGGGATTGATGAGACTGTCCACGACCTGCGTGCCCCTGAAGTCAATGAGCCCTTGAGTCTTGAGCAGCCAATTTTGCCAGGCCCCCAAAAGGTCCTTAGTGAGGACGATATTGTTGGTGTGAGAGCAGCACTCATCTATGAGAACAGCTTGAGGCAGCTGGTCTCATTTCTAACTCTGCCTGTGGACACATGCACTGGTGTCTTGAGGAATGGTTTGGTGTGTAACAGTGTTGCTCCCTTTCCAACAGTCATAAACACCAAGGGCACTGCAATGAGCGTTGAATGGGTAAGCCATGACACTAACTTAAAATCATAATGAATGTTGAAAGACGGCACTGTATATGCATTGAGAATTTATAAGGCGACTTTTTCTGACCATGAGATCTGCCCTAATGGACATTGTCTGTGGCGGTGGAACTCTCAACCTATGTTAAAGTTTGGCATGCAGGCTGGGGACTTTCTACTTTCAACAAACATCTTGCTGTCTGGAAACAACTATGCCAAGGTTGCTCTCCTCTTGAAATTTATGAACATCCGTATGGTCAACCCAACTACTCACTACACAATCCAGGACACATACTGTGTTGACACTATTAAAGAATACTGGGAAGAGAAAAGGTCAGAGGTCATCAGCCGACTTCAAGGGAAAGATGTTGTGCTCTTGGGTGTGTATATTTACATTTCATCTTGTTCTACATATATTTGGATGGAGTTACACAATGACACAGATTGACAAGCGGCAGACAAACTGGAACTCCAATGTTATGGAAAAGGAAGGTTTTATCCAGACTCTGGAAAAACTAACCAAAGAGATAAAGGTTGTGGAGGTCTGCACAGATGCTCATGTCCAGATTGGAGCCCATTTGAGTAAGTGGTCAACAGATAAATGTACTGTACACAAATAAAGAAATGCTCAGACACCTGTAAATAATATTATTCCTTACTTCACAGACCCAGACAAAGGCAAGTACAAGGAGCTGGGCATTCACCACAGCCTGGACATATGGCATGGTGCAAAAAACCTGTCCAAGAAAATTGCTGCTGTAAGTTATAATACACTCTATTTCACTCATAATTCCTTTCTGTACCTGCATACGGCAATATAATTATGTTATGCCTCCATGCAAAAATTACATGCATGGAATAACTTATTGTTTGTTCTTTGTTTATGTCCTCAAGGCAGGAAAGCTGAAAGGCCAGTCCATTCTTCTTCATTGGTTGAAGGATGTAGTCAACCATTTCTGGTGGTGCTGCAAGACAGCAGATACATTTCCGCAGTTTCTTGTAAGCAAGATTAGTAAACATATTTGAGCAATTCCATAGATCCTCTCTAATTCATCTCAAAGGTGTTCTATTGGGTTGAGGTCAGGACTCTGTGCAGGCCAGTCAAGTTCATCCACACCAAACTCCTTGCTTTGTGCGCACTGGTGCAGTCATGATGGAACAGGAAGGGGCCATCCCTGAGCTGGGCTTGATCCCTTAGTTTTAATGAAAGGAACTCTGAATCTAACCAAGAGATTTTTGACAATTCCATGCTTCCAACTTTGGGGGATGCCTGCACAGAGTCCTGACCTCAACCCAATAGGACACCTTTGAGATGAAATAGAGTGGATCCTAAGAGCCAATCGCTTCATCAACATTAGTGTGTGACCTCACAAATGCACTTATGAAAGAATGGTTAAAAAAAATCCCATAAACACACTCCTAATCTTTGTGGAAAGTCTTCCCAGATGAGCTGAAGCTGTTATAGCTGCAAAGAGTAGGCAAACATCATAATAAACCCTATTTTTTTTTCAGTTCCATCATCCATCATTTTTTCTTGTTTATTTGTTATTCTGTTCTTAGGCACTTTGGATTGGGGTTCTGCACCATGTGTGCAACCAGCATACCTGGGCGACTGGAAGTTGCCAACATGATCACCTTGAGGACACTCATGGGAAACAATACATCGAGAGAGATTCCCAGAGCCACAAAGCGCTAGTGAGCATTGTCCTCAACAAACGCTGGCAGAAGGATGTCCACAAGTACCTGCGCTTCAGGTAAAGTTTCAAAACCATTACTCAGAAATGTCATAGCCGTAAGGAAATGTGTGGGTGAGTATTTCTTGCGCCAATATCTTTTGTATTCATCTAGGTCAACATCACATCTGGAGTCATTTCAGAACCATATCTTGATGTATGCCAGCAAGCGCCAGGCCTTCACTCCTCAAGGGTATCAGTCTAGAGTTTTGCTTGCTGCTCTGGACTACAATTTCCACTGCAAGCGTCCAACTTACAGGACGACTGAGGGCCAACAAGTGTATGTTTAACACTAAAAATTCTTGTTATTCCTATTGTCAAACAAATATGAGTTTTTAGTCACAATGACTAATAATATTTGCTTGTTTATCTAGTCTAAGGAAGAAGTACAACAAAAATGCCAGAAGGTACAGCCTATATGCCTTGAAGGTTGGAAAATCCTATGACTACATCCCTGAGTTGCAAGCCCGGATTGTGAAGGGAAGAGTTGGAAGCTGAGTTGGGATGCCGAGAAAGAGAACCATACGCCCGGATGATCCAAGGCAGCTTGGTGTTGTGCCCCCAATACCTCCACCACCAATGTCAGAGTTGGTACGCACTCATGTCAGCAGAGGTCTAGGTAAGTGAGAAACATCTACAAGCTATCATTTAAGTTTAGTACATTTTGGTCTATTATGTGTACATGACTAATGACACTCCATGTCTTACAGGATCAGCCTTCGATGCTGCCACCAACATACAGGCTGATTAAGTTGTTTGGTGAACTACAGCAAGTTTTTGTAAATACTGTAAATATGATCAATAAATGAATATTTTGTTTCGCAAAAAGCATTCATTTCAATAGTATTGTTTCTATTGCATCTTATTGTGACATTTTTGTCAATGATTTATCTAAATCAAATACAGCAGCCACAGATTCAATAACAAATATTTTATTTTTCAAAAAACAATAGAACTCCAGCAAATACAAAACTTAAAAATACAACTATTTACAGAATGAATCACCCCAATTTCAAATTAGCCGGGGATGTAGCCGGTATATTGTCCCTGAGGGTCAGGGAATTTGTCTCTAATTTTGTTTACACAGCAGCTGGGAATCACTCTCCTGTTCCCTGTTCCCAATGCGCCATGCTGCCAGAAAATAAAATGTCTGTAAGCTGCATATCGATACTCCCTGTTGTCATTACCAGGCTCTCTTAGATCACCAAAGGCAGTGAGGTCCTCCCGGTACTGCCTATGGATGCGTAGATTTCCCTCATCCAGGCAGTACTGTGTGAAATGCGGTAAGAGGCTTACACAGTAGGAAGGGATTGGCCACAGCATTTTCGCTCCCTATCTGTGGGCATGTCCCTGCAGTGGCCACAGATACACCAAGGTACCCCTGGCACAGCTGCAGATGTAGGAGCACCTTGCCTTCGGTGATGTTCCATTAGCAAGTCGAAGATCAGCCCCGGCTGCCTCTCCAACATTCCCACAGCGAGACGCCGAAGGTCTTCCAGATCCATCTCCTGCAAAAGTCTCTGAAGAAATTAAAGAAAATAGTGATGTGGTTAGGCGTGTACAGGTAGGCACGTAGCCAACAAGTTGAACAGCATGTTTCACAGTAGGTTACTGTGCACAGAGGGTGATGCAGTGTAAAAGATCTCATTTTAATCAATGGTGACAAAAGACAACCTCATGTGCAAAAGAAAATCTCTTTGCCCATGACACTAAAACACTAAATTACAGTAGCTCATGTTATGACTAGTTTCTCTACACTCATAAGACTGGGCAACAGGATGGAAATGTTTTATAGTAGCCTATAATACACAGACAATGCCGTGTAAATTCTCATTGATTCCCACTGATATTGACAGAGGACAATTTTATTACAGTGCAAAAGATAATGTGATTGTGGTTTCGCTACTCTGCTGTAGAATTGGACAGAGAAGGGGAATCCATAACCTGTTCATTTGATGCTACATGTAGTCATAAATTGTACAAACCTCTGTAACTTCTCTTCTCTGCCTTTGGAGACCTTCAATCCTTTCGTGATCCAAGGGATCGATGGCTGCCTGACGTCTTCCACGACGTTGTTGTGGCACTCGTTCCCCTCTTCCTCGTCGTCCTCCTCTTCCTCCACGTCTACCTGACCCCCTGCCTCTACCTCTCCCTCTCCATGATTCACCCGATGATGATCTCTAACATTGCACAGAATTTGAAAACTTAAATGACTGAAGAATGTATTACTAACATAATTAATGCCTTTGCGAGCAACACAAGCATTAGCCTACTGCCATGTCAAGTTGTTAGCTGCTCTAAGCTAATATTATGATAGGCTAATATAAAAACATCATAAGTATGACAACGTAATTCACTACGTTGCTCGTGTAGTAATTACTCATACATGATAATACAAATTATTCAAAGAACTTTAGAATAACTTACATCATCACCGGAAAGAAAATTCGATGAAGTAGTAGAAGACATCTTGAATGAATCTCGACACATTCGACTTACCGTAGTTCTAGCCATGTTGCAACGCACATTTGAAAACGAGTGGCGCAACAGAGTGCATGCAAAATCAAATTTAACCACTAGATGTAAGTAGATGGGACTAAAAACTACTTATTGCCCGTTTAACGTTAGCGGTCTTCCACTGATAGTGGCATTAGCTAGCTTTGTGGTAAGCTAGTCTATGATGAGCCATAATTTAGCAATGGATAATGTCATACTGCAAATTGTAAAACATACATTTTCAATACAACAGGCCGGGGAGAGATGATACGTCTCATTGCTATAACTGTCACACTATTAAAGAAATACATCTTCAGTCACATTGTCAAAAATTAAAAGTCTGTCAACTACACTGTAACAATGTAAGCTAATTCCGCTTCACTCTCGGTGATTTACCAGCAGCAAAACTGGACATGATAGTCACAAATTTTGTCATGCTTATCTCAGTTAAGATAACTGATGGGGATGTTCTTTTAATTGTTAAATTGTAGGCTATGTCTCCTCACCAACTCACCATGCATGAACACACTAAAGCGATGATCTCACTCGTGGATGGTTCTCTCTGTCCGATTCTGGCAGGTTAAGATCATTCATAATTGTTACCCTTGCAACTATAGGTTATCTAAATTTTCCCCTGACATCTCTTCAGTTTGTTCTTTCTGTAATTCTTTGCCTGAAACAACTGATCACTTATTTTGGGAATGCGCATATACCAAGGTCTTTTGGATTGATTTCTCAGATTTTATTAAAAAGAACATACACAAAGACTTTACCTTAAAAATAGAAACAATGTATTTCGGTGTTCCTAAAGATGTTATTGCTAAAAGGGATTTTCTCTTCAACTTATTTCTTTTTCTAGCAAAATTTTTCATACATAAATCTAAGTTCTTACAAAGAAAGCCCTTCTTTTTTATTTTTATGAAAGACCTGAAACAGTACCTGTCTTCTATTGAACACTCACCTTGCCCTATAGCTATTGAAACTCGTCTGCAATGTGCTATATACAAAATTACGTAACCTCTTGTCTGTTCAATTAATCTGACTTTTTGTGCTTGTACTTTGTATTTGATCTGGCTGTTTGTACTTGCACTTTTTAGATTATAGGCCTACATCTTTATATCTAACTGTACTTGTACCAATACTTTCAATAAAAAAAAAAAAAAACTCTGGCAGGTTGCAACTTGCTGGTTGTGTGGCTGGCGCGTTATACACGAGTGTTGGCAACAGGGACGGTGTAGAGTGCCCTCTGGTGGACAAACTATAAAACGGCAACTCATGCCATGGTTGAAGGGTGTTTCGTCCGTTTTTATTTTAATTTTGAAATATTCATTTATCGGCCATTATAAATGCCGATACCGTTAGTTTGGAAAATGTCTAATATCGGCCGATAATATCGGCCTGCCGATATATCGGTCGGGCTCTAAACTGTATATTTAATTGTGATGGAATCTGGGAAAACCCGTCGCATGTCGCACTGGCCATTT
>JAGFZM010002508.1:0-19976 GCA_017657215.1 Limnothrissa miodon | reverse complement strand
AACAAGTTCACGAATGTCACCGTAGCCTACCTCACAACCATGGTTTTGCTCGTTTTACTGCTTGTTTGACACGACCCTTAAGCCTAACCTAATTTCAACTAGGCATCCTTACCATGTCATTTCCATTTCCCTAAGATTTATAAATTTAATATGCTCATTTTCTTGCCTTGCTGGATTACATTAGTTTTTCTCTGTATCTGGTGATATGAAGGGTATGTAACGTGGTAAATGGCAGTTGGGCTAATTAAAAACAGTAAATTCAGTTGTTGTGGTGCAATCTATAACAAATGGAAATTACCACAAATCCTGATAAATGCTTTATTGTACCCGTCATTATAAATTCTTTATTCAGGGGAGCTTGACAGAGGCATTTGTAGGGAACCGGTGGAAACTGCAATGGTGGACACCAAAGCGGTGGTTGCAGTCGGGTACTAAATACTGTACCATGCTTTTGGTTAAAAAAACGGATCTAAAACTTGATTGATGCAAATCTGAAGATATATACAATATTACAACACTATTTACACAAACTACTGAGGAAATACACCAAAATTTAGCTATTCGATTGCAAGAGCAACATCGCGTGGCTGTCGTCAACTCCAGGAGATTCAAAAAGAATGTTGGGCGCAATCGTCTTTGGGATAGGGTAAGTACTGGCTTCTGGGATATGTAGTTTCTTAAGTCGGGGGTAAAAATATATACACAGTCTTGTACCTTTGCCTTTTTTTAGCCTTTTCTTTAGTTTTTTCACTCTGAACGGAAGGTTACACGGTCATCACCTACCCCGTAGCTGGATAGAATGAGTCGGGACTTTAACCGCTTTTAAAACGCGATTTTATGGAAAAGTCAATGGCAAAACGGGAGCCTTGGAACCACTTCCTGGTTGGAAGTTCCGGGTTCACTGGCCAACTCTATTTGACAGTAGTACGTACACACACCTCACCACCTGTGAAGGCCAGAGACGAGAAATGGCAACGGAACTATAAGATATAATGTGTTAAAATGTGTTTGAGAGTCTGATCACTAAGTTGGGCTTTTTCTAACTTTCTATAAAAATAAAATAAAAAAAACGTGTTTACTGCTTAGTCAGCGGTGCGCTCGAATGACAGTGCAAGCCGCTAGCAGTGATTAAACGCTCGTTTGGCGCGATGCTGAAGGCTACATTTGTGTGCAGTGGTTCACCGTTAATTTAATTTAGACCTAAAAAATATGTCCGGGGTAACCTTACTTTACTGATGAAGAATGCACAATAATAGCCTGTGTGAAACGTTATTGCCATGTTAGCACTACATTCTGAATACCCTGCCAAATTAAAATTTCACGTCCATAAACTGAATTATGTGAAAGATTACATGGCTGAATTTAATGAAAAAAACAAGCAGCCTACAGAACTTCCGAGTAACGTTAGGTCAAGTGCATATCACAGTGTACTTTTCATTGGTATTGTGGACATCACAAAACGTTATTTTACCGTGGAATTGCAGCTTAGCCTACTTCATATAGTATAGATAGCTATAGAATAATGGAATAGGTTACAGGTTTATCACAGTATTTCACGTTGATTTTCAGGTAGCCTTATAAACTCTCACTTGTTTCAGCCTGAAGCAGACCTCAATAACAAATAACAACCAACACATTTGCCTCAGAATATAACGTGTGCCAAATTGCTCATAACTGCATGCAGCATGTAGGCTAAATAGTGGCTACCGCAGGGTTGTTTTTAGTCCTATCAAAAAAGACAGACTAACTAACGTTAGCAATGTTCATAGCCTACAGGTCACCTTGTAATGTGTAATCCAAAATATACGCGAATTACAGTCTCAGACTGACAGAAACATGCTGTTATAGCTAGCCTACATCCTAAACAGTTACCTTACATATTTAATTCGATGACCCAACTCCACCGTATGCTTTACTATGCAAATAATACCTTTGTTTGACTGTAGTGAATATTTGAAATGTCCATTTGTAAATACAAGTAAATTATGATTAGGCTACCTGTCGGCATCTGCTTTCAAATAATTCTCCACTTTTATCCGTTCATCGTTCAATCTCCAATGTAAATCTTACGCAGACAGTTATGTCATGCTGTAATTCGGATTCATACTGAGGTATTTTAGGTGCCGTACTCAAAATGTTAGACTTTTTAAAATTATTATTAGCTGCAGATGTGTTAGCCTACTTAGTCCAGAGCAGGCAACATTCTGAAAGTTGGGATAGGGGAGCCGGCCGGGACACTTTTCGTTTAAAATGTCGTTTTCGCAGACAACGTTACAGATAGTAACATTTTAGTGTGAACAGTAACTCACTGTCTCTTAAAGTCTTGTGTTAATTCATATAGATGGGCGACAATTGTGGTGTAATTTATCTTTGAATAGAATTGGTCATTTGTTTCATTTGTCCCATTGGGTGGGACGTTTGAAACACTAGAATGGGACAAATGAAACAGTATAAAGTAACCTTAAAAATTATCCCCTTTTTATGTAACATATCTTACAAAGACCCTTTTAGTTAGGCCTACTAATGGTGCTCAATTTTCAAGCAAGTTCTCGTAATATATAAGTAGCCTAGTTATCAAACAATCCTTGATGCATTGGCTGCCATCGTCCTATGATTATTATCTCCATAGGCTATTTCTAGTTTCATGCTTTGACAAAGTATGTGACAAAGATCCTTTTCAGTCAATGCTGCTCAAACTTCAAGCAAGTTCTCATAATATTTAAGTAGTTATTAAGCAATCTTTGTTGCAGGCAAATTCACGTTAAGCTGACCCCGGAATTATTACCGGACTCCCTTTAAACGAGTTTACTGCCGTCGTCCTGTGATTATATCTTCACATTTCAAGTTGCTTTCATGCTTTATAGTGAGAAAAATGTCTATACGTGATCATATTGAAATACTGGAACAAAATGTGGACTCCCCATACACAAAGGAAATATATTAAAATATATTTTGGGGGGTCTAAAATATATGCTAAATATATTACAATATACTTGTTTTTCAGACAGCTTACAAGAATCTATTCATTATTGCTCATTAGTGGATATATAATATAATAGATATAATGGCTATGGCAGTTTTACCATTTGGGTAACTGGTTTTGAACTCAATCTCCAACAGATATCTCCACAGCGTCATGATCTCAGATGCATTTCAATAATAATAAAAGTGTCCTGGCATTAACTACGTCTTTTTTTATAATGAAGTAACTGAACACACAGTTTACATTATACAGTGTAAAGAATATTGGCTTTGTTTGGCTTGGCTCCGGTGAATATGCGGTCTCGCCCCTCCCCCACCCTGTTGAAGAAAAAGTAACAATTTAGAAAAAGACGTTGGTCTGACTGACTCGCGGCAGCGCTGCACCTGCACGAAACATTTCAGCACATGTAAAGTCCCTGTATCCAAATAAAGGTAAGTTTCAGTACAGTCTTTCTGAAAATACTGAGGTCAATACCTTTGTTCTTGACGACTTCTGACCACTTCTGACGACTTCAACTGTTAACTTTACACCAGTTGGACTTTATTGATAGCTAACGCTAACATCGATGCTAGATTCCTGTCAGTGAAGTAACGTTAGCTTTTCCGATTGGTTTGTGTAGTTACTGTTGGTAAGTTTGTGTAGTAGGTAGGTAATTAAGTTAGAGTAAATCTCATAAACATCACATAATCCCTATATGATGTTATTTTCAAGGACCATATCCGTCAAAGCAATGTAAGAGTTTTGCTAGTTCTAAAAAGATTAACATGCTACTTAGCTTGCATTTCATTTGGTTTTGGCAAGTCAGTGTCTGCTATCTAGCATTTACAGTATGTTGTTTCCTGTTTATTACTGAAGGGTGTCAGAGGCTTTCATATAGTCTGTTTTCATTTAGCCTGAAAGTACTAGGCTTAGGCTTAGTTCAGAGGATAATTGCCAGCTACATCTGTAAATATTGCCTCAAGTTTTCTTACATTGTGTATACTGCATGGGGAGTAAATGCAATAATATTAATACAACATACTGCATCCAGCTGCCTTATTTTAACATTTGACATATCCTTTATAATGTTCCTTCAGTCTAAACAACTGCACCTCCTGAATTCCTGGCATCATTTCTTTCTCAGCAGTGGCAACCATTTGGTCAGCATTCCCCTACATACCGTCCGCACTGCTGTGCTCCCAGCTTGTGCAGCAGGTTAGTGTCTGTATGACCAGTCGTATAACCTAAAAAATCCAGCAAACTTGTAGTCTGTTTAGCTCTTTCTCAATGTTAATTTTTCCTTTGGAGTGAATCTGTGTTTTGCTGTCAACTTGTGCAGGAACTAAGTGCTTGGCTGAAGTCCCTCACTGAGATGTTGTGACAAACAGACTGGTACAGAGTGACGGTGAGTGACCAAGATATCCTTAACTTGACATTCACCCAAATATTGTCGCTTTTAACATTCTTATTAATGGAAAGATAAACTTTTGATTATTTCACAGCCATCATTCCAGCACCGGGCAATGTATGCTCATATAGTTTTTCTTCAGTTTTCAATTTGATGATCTTCGGTTGATTCACCATTCGGTCTACATTGTTGCAAATCTTCTTAAACTACAGTTCATGGTTATCTAGAAGACTTTGTATTGAAAAACACCAGGATTCCCCTTCAGTCAATACAACATCCACAACTGTTTATTATTGTACTAATGAAATTTGTTTTGTTCTTAGGGGTGACAATCTAAAAGGGATGTCATGGCAGACCAGAGGGAGCCTGTAAACCCTGATAACCTGAACGCAATTTTTGGTTAGTTAATGGACATTTTTTAAAATGTGATCATCTTAACAATGTGAAACAAGTTCCTGTTGTTTGGAATTTTGGACATACTATAGAGCCAAAAGCAAGTTAGCCAGTGTGATATTTGTGTGCTAGCCTCCAGTACACCATTCAGGCAAATGAATTGTAACATCAGACTGTTAGTGTACATACAACACTGTCTGTGTTGATACAATAATTGTTGGAAATAAAACTAGTCTTGGGTCACATTGTAATAGTCGCTCCCTGTAGTTGGCATAAGCTACCACAGTGGACCCACTATAGTGCATGGAGCGTGCTTCTGTGTTTATTTAAGGTTCTATAAATTGGAGAATTGTAAAATGATGCCACTGCTGAGAATCTAGTTCCTCAAAATGTAACACGATCATAGAAATATAAGGTTTAAGATTTATTTCTAACATTACTGTAATTGACAGTCTACCATTAGAATTTATTTTCCTTGTGTGTATTGTAGTGTGGGTAAGACTGTTTAGTGGCATGCTAGCATATACCATTAGCTACTGATTTAAAAAACACACTGGATAACTTGAAAATTAGGTCAAAAGTTCCAAACTACGCCATTAACTAGTTTCCATTTATTATGGTCCAATTTGGTCCACTTACATGATATAAACACAGTGTAATGTGAAACCATCACTGCACAGAGAAAAGTATTTTCTTGACTAACATGGCATCCTGCAAATAATTTAAGCTGTTTATACTTAAACAAGGTCTACTATCTTCTCCATCCTCAGAAACAATGCTGAAGAGATTTCCGATGGCATCACGTGGCCACCTGGGCTGCAAATAAACAGCAAGCTGTCCAAAACAAAAAGATGTATATGTATATTCCGTATGTTCTTTTCGAGCATTGACAGCCAATGTTTCTCAGCAAATGTCATTTTTGGTTTACACCGTATAATAAAACCTAATTTTATTTTT
Source organism: Limnothrissa miodon (assembly GCA_017657215.1). Lineage (NCBI taxonomy): Eukaryota > Metazoa > Chordata > Actinopteri > Clupeiformes > Clupeidae > Limnothrissa > Limnothrissa miodon. The sequence continues at coordinate 14,256 of JAGFZM010002508.1, read as the reverse complement.
TTACTCATGGTATTGTTGATTTTTTTTAGAATAACCATATGTGTCATTATTGCATATTGTTTGTAGTTGAATGAAGTACTGAAATTGTGGCAGACTACCCCAGAAGTGTCTGAAAGGCCCCTTCAGAGTGTTAAAGCATCCACAGGATATTTTATAGACATAAAACAGCATTTGTGTAAAGCATTTATGTGTTGCTTACTAATCTAAACAAACATCAGTCTCATTGGCTGTGGTGGTGTAGTGGTTAAGAAACTGAGTTGACATGCTAGTACATCATGGGATCAAATCCTGGCTGCCCTTGTTGTGCCCTAGTTGCCCTAGGCTTAGGGAATATACGTAAATATAGGGGCTTCATATATTTCAATATAAAAAAATATATTTCTGAATGTATTTCAAATATATTTACATATAAGGGCCACTTATATTTCAAATATATTTAAATATAAGAGCAACTTATATTTACATATAAGTAGCACTTATATTTCAAATATATTTAAATATAAGTAGTACTTATATTTCAAATATATTTAAATATAAATGAAACTTATATTTACATGTAAGTAGTACTTATATTTCAAATATAAATATAAATGAAACTTATCTTTACATATAAGTAGTACTTATATTTCAAATATATTTAAATATAAATGAAACTTATATTTAAATACAGGTAGCTCTTATATTTCAATATAGTTCTTCTTATATTTCTAAATATATTGTGACATATATTAACATACAATCTTAAAAATATATTTCCAATATATTTCCTTTGTGTATGGGTCGGACCGCAAAAAAAAATTATGCCTACATAATTGAATACAATTTTACCCAACCTGCTTACCCGCATTTTTTTAAAGTAGACTATAGTCTATTCTTTTGATTAACTTCGTGAATGGGCCTATCTTGCCATTGGCCTTTGTTAAAGACATATTTACAAGTCTTATTTTATTATGTTTGGTATCATTTTAAAGGGGACAATCTAAGCTTTCATTCAAGTCCTTTTATGAACACTTTGGACATGTACAGCCAACCCTGGAGCTCTTTAAACTTTTAATAACACACATTTTCCTGCCATTTCCGCCTAAATTGTCTTCTGTGTTTTGATCCTGTGGCATCAGAGGACCTCTTAAATACAAAATATGGGCACTGCAATACTCATATGACTCTAAGGATTCAGAAAATGTATGATTTACACATATTATCTCATTCTGATGGGGTGATTTTCAGACTTATCTATCGGGAATGGCGTTTTTCAAAGAAATTAAACCAAACAGTAAGCAGACAAAAATCAGTAGGATTTATTCACAGTTATTTTATAAATTTTTTGAAAGAATTATCACTCAAAAAGGTCATCACATTCTTCATCTGATTCCCCAAGTTCAAATTTAGGCTCTGGCTCCTCAGCTTGTTTTTGATTGCTGCAGGTTTGCAACTTACTCATATATGTGCAGGACAATCCATTTGACAGGCATGAGCAATCTGGAAGTTTGCATGAACGCACACACTTGCATGAAAGCAGTTCCATCTACACTACTGGTGCAGGTGGAGAGCGCATCCAATGAATGGCCAAGTTGTCATTACTGACAGTCCATCCATGCAGAGTTGGGCTTTGCACCATGGGAGATGTTTGTAGACTGCACCTCCAGATTGCTGCTTGATAGTTTGAACGTAGAACATGCATGTAAAGACAATCTCTACATGGTGGCAGCTGGCTAGACTCAATTACTCCCCTTTTGGCACGGAATCGCTGGTGACGCAGTTCATTAACTTTACCTGTGCTGCTATTAGCTGTGTACATGCAACAGGTAAACAGTTCAATTTTCTGGAAAAGATCCTCTGTTACATTCCATGACTTTCCCAGTTGACTGAAGGTGTTTTGGTATGACATGTCCTTTTTCAGCATCTTTAGGGCTTTTAACTTCCCTTGACCAGCAAACGCACTAACTGTATCACAGCCTGTGAAGGCATGTAGGCCAATTTGGCTATCACACACGCTATATCCAATTGAGCCTGCCAGTTTAGTAATGTCAACAAAACGGGTACGATTCTGTGTTCCACATTTCTGATATATAGGACAGGTGATGTCTCTCTGAAATGCCAGACAAAGCACCATGACATCATCAGCTGTCTTCAGCTGTGATGATCACTAACTTAGAGCCTGCATTACATGCATGCAATGCATGCAGTAGCAAACGTGTGTCAGCTTCCTCGTGCGTTGACTGCAACTCTGTTACTTCCTCACACTTCTCCTCTGTCAGCTTGTAACAAGTTTCTTCACAGGTCATGTACAGAATTCTGCCATGCAGCAATTGTCTGTACTGTGGATGTTTCCATTCTGCCACCAGAAACTTGATGAGGCTGCTCTTGTTGGAGGAACTACAAAGGAATTTCCGCCACTGTCTCACATAGTGTCCCCCTACAAGGTCCTTGTGCTGGACAGTGGAGTCAGCACCCCTGTGTACACGTTCTGCATCTTAGATGGAAATTTGGCGATATACATCGAAAACAACATCTATTCTCTCACTTTTCGCACCTTCTTGCAGGACTAACATCAGTGCTGACTTTGCCACCTGTGCAAAGGTTCTATTGTCACCATTCATTTTTTGAATAAGGCTCATCCCATCAATGATGCAGGTAGATGGTGTTTGGATGTGTTCTGCTGGAGACACATTTTTTTCGAGGTCTCTAGCACGTGCAGCCTTGTTGGTTTTACGTAAGGTGCCATCAGCATTGGCCAGAGCCCATGGCAATGGGCCAAGTGGGTGACCGAGAACGTCCTTCATGTTAATATTCCTGCTTTCAGCCACAAGGATAATATGGCTGAACAGGTTTCTATCAGCTTTGAGAACAACATCTTGACATTTCGTTACATGAGATCTTTTTGTATTAATGTTGGAGAATGTTTTTAGGCCTTGTTTGGTCATCCTGTCCAGGAATTTTAAAGATGTTGGGTCCTCTTCTAGTCTTGATCATCTAAATATCTGGTAAGCCTCTTCCCCCGTCTCAGAGGCTCTCAGGAGATCCCTGGCCACATCAGGTGGAGCAACAGAGCCAGTTGAGAGGTTAACCAAATCAAAGTCATTGGGAGCCATAGGATTGAGCCAGTTATTTTCCATAAGATCAATGAGAGACTCAACATCCTTCTCATCTCTGATCATCCTTGGAGCCTGTAGATCTTGATGGGACAGCTTGGAACTGCCTTGACCTATCAGATCTCTCAGCTGTCTGAGGAACAGACATCTGTATTCAGCTGTTATGTAATATTTGGTCACAGCCCCTGGCTTCAAACTGAATCCTTTTGCACCTCCTGCTGTCTGGGTGTCTTTGTTTACAGTTTCCTCTATGGCTTGGTCAACAGGTATTCGACCAAAGGGATTGGTGGAGCCCATTTGAACAGAGAAACAACCTTCCATGAACTCTTTGAACACATCTGGGTGTGTAGAGGGCAGTTGAGATATTTGGGCATAGTAGTATGGAAGGTAGCGTGCATAATTTATTCTGTCATATGCAAAGCACCAAGGAATCATCGCCCGAATGCTCGCCAAGTGAAGGATCCAATCTCCCTCTCTAGATGCCCTTATGAGCCCCAACAAGATTTCAACCATGTCCAAGTAGGACATCCAGAAGGCAGAAAGACTGCCATTTCCACTTCGAAGACACTCACAGTTATCACTTATACTTCGAAAAGCTCCAAAATGCGAGTACAATGGCTGTTCTCAAGTACCTCCTTCAAAGCATCCTGTGACACCTCTTCCCTGAGGCTAAGAATTGACTCCTGTGTTTCTTCGAGATAACCTTTGGTGGTTGGGTGGTTATCTTCCAACCAGGCCAGGAAACCATTCCATGCTAGCCGCATGAATGCCTCATACGGAAGCTTATGTAGTCGAACAGCCCTGTTGTACTTGCGACCGTCCAATACACCGGCAACAGAACCTTCTGCTACAATACCAGATTCAATGCAGAGGTCTCGGAGTCCAGCATCTTCAAAACGTTTTCCTATTATTCCCAACATTGTGCAAATAGTATGGAATACACCAAGTCTCGGAATGATGTTTTGGAACTCACTGTGTTTCCATGTAATCTCAACAGCCTTTGCATAAAGTGCTTGGTCAAAGACACACACAATCTTTTTCAGGCCTAACTGTTGCATGATTCTTAATGACTGGTTAAGCACCTCTTTGACAGTAGCCATTTGTGTTGCTGGGGAATTGATGGTGGGCAGGTAGCCTATATTGTTGGGGATGACCACCGTTTTGTCACGAGTCAGGATATTGAAGCCTGTCCAGCTGGTGATTGACTGTCTTTCTTGTTGTAGCAAGCGTGCAAGAACCCAAATAATGTTCTTTTTTCTAGCAACCTGAGTACTGGCTGCAGTATTGATGTCTGCACATTTGCTTTGTGGTGGTCCGACTCGTTGTCCAGCATTGTAACAAGGCAACATTGGTGCAGGTGCACTGATGCTCCGTTGCTTTGTTTTGGCAACATCTGGCTTGGGTTGTATAGCATCTTGGTCAGATTTCTTTGCTTGCACAGCTATTCCATTCACTCTATGAGATGTTCCTTTACCACTGACTGTTTCTTCCAGGCGATCAATGTTGTCCCATGCCAAAGTAGTGAATAAGCCAGGATAGATGTTAGTGGGCAAAGCTATGTCACTTTCAGCTGAAATTAGTTTTTGAAGACATAGGGCTGTGTCAATCTCCTCCATCTGTGAATAAGACACACAGTGACCTAGTCGATTTAAGATATTAATCAGCTCTACATTTCCTGTTAATGACTTGACACTAAATGGAAGAATAACATGCTTGGAAGGTTTTATCTTTCCACATGTCACTGCATATCTTGACCAAATGACTTCACAAGCCGCTGGACTCTTGGAGTTGCATGAAGAATATCATGATGGCCTGTGAGTAGGTAGCAAAGGAAAACACTAAGTGACTCGGGAATGGTAGAGCATTCCTCTTCTGATTTAACATCAGGTGGCCAGGATTGAGAAACATCATGTTTCTTGATATCTGCCCTCAAATTGATGGCCACACTTGCTTCAGCATCTTTGCCTTTGCTTTTTAGGTTGTAGTTTTCTTTAACAAGCTCCCTCATGGATAGGTTGTCTGGATATAGGAGGAGTTTTCCATTATCATCAGGGAAGATGTGTAGTGCTTCACCAAACTCATGCTCAAGCTTTCGCCGTATGTGCTTTTTGGTTGCATTTTTGACGTGGATCATTCCTTTGGATTGGATTGAAGCAGCCAGTCTAGCAGTTAGATCAGTCATCGACATCACTTTAGGGTTGGCAAAAAGCTCCATCCTGATGAACTGAAATAGCTCATCAAATGATGATTGCACACCAGCTTCATACTGGGCTTCAACATCATCACATTCATCACAGACTGGCACCTTTTTAGGAATGTCTTCTTTTGTGTACAGTCTGTAGCAAGATCTGTGGTAGTGTCCCTCTGCTGCTACCAGGTCTCTACTTACAATAGCCAGGATTCTACTGTCCATTTTTTTTGTGGCTACCCTTCGTATCTTCTTATCAGCTCGAAGTTCTCTGCACTGTACCACTTTCTCCCTTTTATTTTGTCCTGTTAGATATTTGTCAGTTTTCTGACAAAATATGCACTCCTCGTCGTAAGTCCTAGATGTTGTGGAAACCCGTCTAACTTCTCTTTTAGATTCATTCTTTTCACTAGAGCCACTTGCACTTTGTTTCTCTTTTTCAAGAATGCCATCAAGAATTTTCTTCATAGTGAAGATACTGCGACACTTCCTGTGGTAAAAAAGTGTTGGAATTTGTCCCTCAGGAAGGTCTTCCACCATTTCTAAAATTGGTGCGTGATTCTGTATCTGCGCTGCCCTAAGCAGAGTATTCCAGGAGTCAACTCCTTGCAGTGAAACCAACTTATCGTTATCATCAGAGCAGTGAATAATGCACTCCATTCTTGGTCGCTTTGGCTCTGGACTGTCATTTTCTTCCTCTCTGGTGGCCATAATAGCAGATATATGAATACTTTACAGAAAGAAAGCAGAAAGCTTACCTAATTTACATAGCTTGATGTGTTGACTCTCATTGTGCCCAAATTTCTACAAACTGTTAAAATTCAAACCCTGTAGATCTGGTACAACATTCTGTGAGCATGAGCAGAACACAAACCAATAATTCTGTAACCAAAGAAACCATTTTGTATCATGTGAAGATGGGTCAGTGTTTCTGGCCCATTTATGTTCAAACACCAGTTTAGGCCTTACACAATAAAGCATACATTTGTCACTGTATGAAGGCAATAGATCAAATAGAAGTGGCCGGAGAGTACTGACCAGGGGTGCGTTTCCCAAAAGCATCGTTGCTAACTTCCGTAGCTACTTCCTACGTTTGCCAGAAGGTGTTACGGCGCTACTGTTTCCCAAAGCCATCCTCCTGACGAAGCAAGTTCAGGTGTTTATAACTAACTTAGTCCGAAGCATCGGCACACGATGCAGGCGTTTCCCAAATGCATAGAATGGACGAACGCTCGGGTTCTCTTTCGTTTAAAGGCTTCGTTAAAACGACACCCACGGAGCTGTCGTTTTGGCTAAGTTATGGTCACATGACGCCTTTTTCGGCTTTTTGGGGCTTAAAATGTCTGGGTTGTTCCCCCTTTGATGCATTACCGCCACCTACAGTTGGCTTTAAATACTTAACATGCATTAGCCTGTAATTAGATTAGAAATTTTCCACCTGTTTCAAATGTACTAGCCTGACCCTTGACGTAGGCCTAATGACTAGAACCTGACGTTTTATATCATAGGCTATGGATTGTAGGGGTATTTTGATAACTAAAGTCACGATGAACGACATTAAATCTTCACAAACATTGCAGAAAAACAACTCTGTAAATCGATTTTATGTCCGAATTGTTAATTAAACATATTTAGTAGAGACAAGATAAGTGCCCTCAGCAGGAATTGAACGTGTGACTTAATAACAAGATGCAATCGCATAACTCATAGTCTACTGTTCTAACCATTCATAACCATCCAGTTATGGCCTTCTGTCATTAATTTCAGTGAATAAGGTATATGATCGTGTGGGCAAAGATTAGTAAAGGTTGTTAACAATGCCTAACTGGCTTGTGAAATGAGGTTACAATTCTGTTTTTGAGACGCTTTCAGCAGCGGATATATCCGAATAGTCCCCGAACGCTTCCGAAACATCTGTAGACTTCCTAGTTTCAGCGAAGCACACCCAACCTCACGTTCTTCCAACTTTCATCGTCCAATGGTGTTCGGGAAACGGGCGGAAATCAAGTGTGGGCTCGTTCAAAAGTACTTCGCATTACCTTCGGATAATGCTAACTTCGGTCGGTATTTGGGAAACGCACCCCAGACCAACAATAGCAAAACAAACAAAAAAAATCACAAAGCCCAGAAGATGGTTGAATATGAATTAATGCCAGTCCAAAAGCATGGGAAACCTCAGAATTTGACAAAACTAGTTTTCTTTGAAAAACACCATTCCCGATAGATAAGTCTGAAAATCACCCCATCAGAATGAGATAATATGTGTAAATCATACATTTTCTGAGTCCTTAGAGTCATATGAGTATTGCAGTGCCCATATTTTGTATTTAAGAGGTCCTCTGATGCCACAGGATCAAAACACAGAAGACAATTTAGGCGGAAATGGCAGGAAAATGTGTGTTATTAAAAGTTTAAAGAGCTCCAGGGTTGGCTGTACATGTCCAAAGTGTTCATGAAAGGACTTGAATGAAAGCTTAGATTGTCCCCTTTAAAATGATACCAAACATAATAAAATAAGACTTGTAAATATGTCTTTAACAAAGGCCAATGGCAAGATAGGCGCCCACATAAAAAATGTTTTTTTAATCGGGGGAGGGTAACTTTAACAGCTGATAACCATAATTTAGCTGTGACTCCAGAAGGGTTATCATACAAAAATGTTAACTACAGACATGTATCTTTTCAAAAAGTATAAGCAACCTTTGCCACCTTGAGTGGTACCAACATCTCATCTGGCCCATGGATTAAGACTGTGTTCTTTCTCTAGAGTGCAAAAATACAATTCCTCTATCAGTATAATACAACTCATAAAATTCTCAATATTATCAAAAAACTATAATACCGGAAACAAAAAACATGTCAAAGTAACACATCTATGAGCACAGTAGCCTATGCATAATATGCAGTTAAATTAAACTGCATAAAAACGTTTTGTATGTTCAAAATGCCTAGTAATTTATTAAGTCATCATAGTGGTAAATTTACATTTCACCATGTTACTTGTGGTACATGGTGACTGAAGTGCCCCATGGAAAGGGACAGAGCCAGCTCCTCAGATGGGGTGAGATGAGTTGGTGGATGGCCCAGACAGGCTTCACCCTTCTTTCTATAGCTACATGACGGAAAGAATATGGGCTGCTAAATTGAGTTTAATAATAAATTGAGTGTTTAATTATTTTACATTATAACAAAAGGTCGATGTCAAATGTACTAATTTACGCGGCTTACGCCTTTACTCTGTCAGTTCTTTTTTGCGAAGCCAACTCTCTTTCTTTACCTGATGCAGCCTTGTTGTTGTTGTTTTTTTTCATTATTATTGACTTGACTCGTCAAATGCGTGCATTAAAACCTCCAACTTCGCCTCTGTGAAGTATGCTCCCAGATCTACAGAGACACAGACTGGTGGAGGTCACTGAAGAGCAGAGACTCTGCCAGCAGCACCACAGAGAGCTGGAGTTCTTCTGTGAGACTGACAGCACTCCAGTGTGTGCTGTGTGTCCTATTAAACAGCACAGAGGACATGAAATAGTAGAACTGAAAGAACATGAGGTAAGAAAACACATTCTGAATTTAGAAAAATATACATATGATATTGACAGTAGGCTAAGTATTGTTTTGGTAAATGTGTTTTAATGAACAGAGTCTGACAGACATGGCAACATCTGAACTGACTACTCAGAAAAGTAAGTTTTGAAAACATTTTTTACTTTATAATATAGAAGGATTAAATATTTTTAATAACCTTTAATATATATAATAAATATATTTAATATGTCCTATGTCAGTTTAATTTTTGTTAATTTGACCTTTCATAGACAATAATTAATACTAATGTTATTATTTGTTGTGATGAATGGATTTCAAATGGGACAGATTTGTGTTGCCTTCCAATTTGTTATTTTAGGAGGAGAGCCCACATCAAGACTGAATTGTTACAGGTCACCTTTTCAGACGTAAGTGCAATCATCATTTTTTCTTTCAATTTTAAAATAAATTAGTTGTTAGTTCCTAAGTTCCAATTAGAGCTTTATGTTGACGCTCCCCTTCTTTCCCTCGTCCAAGACACTTGAAAACATTCCACAAGGCCACTTCTTTATGTTTAACCGTTTACTTATTGCTATTAAAGAAGGGCTAAGCAACATTCTGTTTTTTTCCCTCACAAGCTCCCTCTAAAGACCGCTGTATTGCATTGTATTGGAGGCAGTCCGCGCTGCTGAACATTGGAAGTGCTGTATTGACCGCTACAGGCCACAGTGGCACATTCTACACCATTTGTTCGCCTGTAATGACTCATTTTAGCATCCTAAACAGTATGAAACAAATTAATTAAATGACAAAAGGTTGCATAGTGGGCCTTTAAGGCAACATTACAAAACGAAAAAAGTTATTCACGAATACAAAACTTTTACAGGTATAGTGTGAAGAGAGCTAGAAAAAGAGAGGTCAAAAAACTATTTTGCTCCATCCTCCATCTTTTTTCCTTCCATACCAATCACCTCAAAAACCCCATATAAAACAAAGCACACCCTCTAGTGGAAATCAAAATTACATTAAAAGTCATGTCTCTGGCTTACAGAGCATATCAAAAGCATTTAACCTTTTTAAATCATGAAATTACAAATCATAACCATATTGATGAACTTGCACCATTTTTAAATATAAAATAATTTTAACTTAAATATACTGCATTAGTACTCACAGTAAATTAATGTTTTTTTGCCTCTCCCAAATGAGGAATCTAAGCAAACTCATGCATGGATGTTATGAAATGAGTTTCATGTTGTAGCTCTTCAAAAATGATCATTGCTGTTCACATGTATTAATTTGCAGAGTTTAATTTTTTTTAAAAACATTGGTTATTAAAACATTGATTGATGTTGACACCTTTTCCTGATTAGATAAATCTTCACAAAAGTACTGTAGGCCCAGGCCTGGTTCTGTACAAGCAGGGAGCAGCTGACGGGCCTCCTTTATGAACTGGCCAACCAAAGTAGATGAAATAGATGACCTTCACCATACTGACTGCCTTTCCCTGATCCAACTGGGACTGCAGGAAGCGTAAAACATGGCCACAGAGCACGCTGAAGGTTGACAGTTCAGGCTGTGACACCATTCAGAAAAGATCCTCCATTTAATAGAATAGCAGGCCCGTCAATTCATGCAAAATGCTAACTATTGAGGATATGTGACAAATAATAATTTATTTGAACAAACAATTTCAGTTGTTTTTTAAAGTCACTTATGCCAAATACTGCATGACAAAAGGTCACGTTTTTTTTTTTTTTTTTAAAGAGCTGGACTATTGTTGTTATGGTTTCCAATATATATGTATTTTTTATTATTTATTTATTTTATTTTATTTTATTTTTTAATTTATTTCTCTTTTTTATGAGAAGGGGGTGGGGTGGGGGGGTTATACATGTCTTCTCTAATAACTTGTACAATAACTTGTATAATTACTTTTATAAATAAATCATACATAAAAAAAGAGCTGGATCCTGGATCAATTTTAATGGTTAAAAGATGGACAATAAAAGAAATAGATCTTTAGTGGTGTATTTTGAATGGGTTAGTAAAAAAGGTCTAAAGTATAGGTCTGATCTAAAATATAGGTGTAATACATATGTTTAGATGGGGGGGGGGGGGGGTATTGTCCCTTCCTTTGCATGCCCCTCCACTGAAAACACCTAACATGTCTTTTCCAGGGAAGCTTTCTGCAAAGAGGTGACTTCAGGATGTCAGCTAATTAAAAAAGGTCCTCCAGACTGCTACCGCCTTACAACAATGAAAAAACACATCAATGAAAATAAATCAGTCAGAAGAAGGACTTTTGGAGAGATAGATGAGACTAAACCTGTGAAGAACATCCTTGTAATTGGAGAAACAGGAACAGGAAAATCCACCCTCATCAATACAATGGTCAACTACATGTTGGGGGTAGAGTGGCATCATGGAGTCTGGTATGAAATCGTTAAGGATAAAGAAGGGAAGTCTCAAGCAAAGTCTCAAACAACAGCTATTACAGTATATGAAGTGTTTGTGAAAACATTTTCTTTAGCTCTAAGGATCATTGACACTCCAGGTTATGGAAGTACTGATGAAGTTGAGAAGGACCGAATGATTGCTGAGAATCTGCACGTGTTGTTCAGATCTGATGACGGAATAACTGAAATTAGCGCTGTAGCTTTGGTGGTGAAATCAGGCACCAATCGGCTTACACATTTTCAGCATTATATCTTTAATGCCATCCTCTCCTTATTTGGTAAAGACATAGAGAAGAACATAGTGGTGATGATCACACATTCAGATGGAATGTCTGTTGAAAATGTCTTTGCTGCACTCAAGGAAGCTGATGTTCCTTGTGCCAAAGATGCCAGTGGAAATCCACATCATTTTATGTTCAATAATCTGCAGTCTAAGGGTTATATGGAGAAACAGAAAGTCAGGTTTCAGATGGATTGGTACTTAGGATGTGACAATACAGAGAAGTTTTTGCGTTTTCTGCAAGATATTGATGTGAAAGATTTGAAGATGACAAAGGCAGTGCTAGAAGACCGCGAAAGGCTCGAAGACTATGTTTGTCGCTTACAAGATGCCATTAAGATGGAGGAAAAGAAACAGACTGAGCTTAAACAGACCCAGAGGGCTTTGGAGGAAAACAAAGAGAAATGTAAGAATAATGAGGATTTCACCTATGAAGTTGATGAGCCTTGCAAAGAAAAGGCCCCGATACCATGGTTTAGTCTATGCACAAAAGCAACCTGCTGCACCAAGTGTGAGGAGAATTGCCATTACCCATACTGCTGGTGGGTGACAGATCTCTCCAAGTGTAAGGTTATGAATAATGGCAAATGTACTTGCTGTAAAGACAAGTGCCCTGTCTCCGATCATGTCAGAGAAAAAACAATCTACGTTCCAGCAACAAGGAAGGTTACGAAATGCTATGAGGACTTAAAGAAAAAACATAATGATAATGTGGACATTATGAAGAAACTTCAAGATGAGTTAGAAAAGTCAAAGGCTAAGAAGACTGAAAAACTTAAGGAGGCCTGCCAGTGTATCCTAAAACTGGAAGAGATTGCTCTCACAAAGAACTCCATATTCACTTTAATCCATATGAACTTCCTGATTGAAAAGATGAAGGAGACGGGAGAAAATGCTTCAGAAGAAGTTCAGAAACTGGAGAATCTGAACAAGAAATATCAGTCTTCACGCGAATTCAGATTAGTTCGCTGGATCAAATCATGGCAGGGTAAGTACTATTCATTCTATGAAGATACACCACACACCATTAGTCTGTATTAATAAAGCATCATAAATAAATGCATGAAGTATTATTAGTATTATTACCTCATAATGATTGACATTGGGGGCTAAAATCATTCAAAATAGTTATGATGTGAAAAGTAACCATTGCATTGTGGTGCCATTATTAAAGAGTTTTAATGAACATCACCATCACAAATTTGTTGCAGCAACCCTGTACAGATAAAAACATTTTACTGATTTAAAAGCTAGTTTGATTCACATGCTTTTTGTGTTTGTCTGTGTTCCTAGGTCGTAAGAGTGCAGTTAAGGGGCAAAAGTGAAAAAAATGCCAAGGAATCAAAGCACACAAAAAAGACATGGTAATATAGGAAGTATATGAAATATCATCTGAACCATTCTTGCATTGGACATAGGTTAAAATTGGCTCTAAAATTGAACCATACCATCCACCATCCACTTTAGAGGGGCTATGTGCAGTAATTCATTTCAAGAAAACAATATTTGAGTAATGTAATTATAGCCTGACCTAGTTACAAGAGAAAGTTAAAATCCAGTCTGGCTACGACAACAGACTGGACTAAACCAAAGGGGCGGGATCAGTGGTTGTCTTTAAACTGCCTCTTGCTGCAATAGGATAATGCTATTACCAATCAGAGCAACTTATTCAAAACCGCAAACGCATCCTTTCAAAAACATGACTTGAGATCCTCTCAAAGAAAAGCCCATGTCTATTTTTTCAAAGTCGCTGCCACAGCCGATTCAAGTGACCACTGTTGTTTTGCAAGAATGATTCAAGTTGCAAACTATTTGTTTATCTGCAGAAGCCATTAAAAGGTAACTTATTACATTTAAAAGACATAGGCCATGGGTGAATTGTTCTGCTGTCATTTATGCAAGTAGCAGTATAATAAGTGGGATTATGTATTGTACACCAGTCATTATCAGTACAATACATTATCTTATACGTAGATAGAGAATGACATCAGCTTTTGCATTATGGTTGCAACAGACCTTTAGCAGAGACAGTAACAATACAATGTTGAACTGAAATTGTTACCTTGTTCCATGTCAGAAAAAGTTTATTGAATGTACTCTTTAAATAATTGCTGCTTTCAAACTTGGTGTTCTGTGACAGAGAAATCTGACATGCAGAAGTTTATGCCTACAGTCTTGCAAGCAAGTCTAACATTGTGATACTAGCACATAGGACATATTACTGAAGACATCTTGTTTCTGATGATTTGTGAATGATAGTTTGTTCATGAGGAAAGTGTCTGGCTTTAATCTATTTCATTTATACTTCTAGATCAGCTGTAACCAGTATCAATCAGTTATCACATAATATCATAATAAAAGAAATGTAAAATATACAGTATAATAAATATCACATACATTTACAACTTTTATATTGCAGATTACTATTGAGATAACAGGTCCTCTTTTCTTAAACCCTTCTGGAAAGAGAGAGAGATTGATAGATAGATTGATAGATTTTATTTATCCCAAAGGAAATTAAGGTGATGGTAAAATAAATCAATTCTAGCACTGTACTTTTTTTTTTTAAATATATTTTTCATACACACCACAATATTTTGCAAGGCAGTTGTGGCGTAGTCATGGTTAAGGAACTGGGCCAGCATAGTAGCCTAAGAACAGTTGGCACATTTTTTTACATTATCTAGTTTCTGGCATCCTTAAATTTATTCT
>JAGFZM010002506.1:0-11046 GCA_017657215.1 Limnothrissa miodon | reverse complement strand
TAAGACTCAGTATAGTAATACAACAGAAAATACACCAAAATCTAACAATTCACACCAAACCAAACCTTTAACTCACAAATCTGTTAACAGCATTTATATGTTCTCCATGTTGTTATATGGAGATGAGTGCATTTTTCATGCCACCAAATCATTTTAACGTAAGATTATTTTGTAGGTCGTGTTAACTTTCTTCCCTCCATTGTCCTTAATAAAACTACCCACACATAAGCTGTGATATTCAACTACTTGTCTCACCACTTGACTTTGATCAATGTGAGATTGGACCACTGATCTAATAAAGAATAACAGGATCGACTAACCCATTGTCACAGCCCCATCAACAGTGAAGCCATAAAAACTGCAATATTGAGTGTAACTGCTAGCTAGTTTCTGTCATAACCATATGATTTCTTTCATATGATTTCTGTAAAACATTGTCTAATGAAACCTTGAAAACCTAAACTATAAACCATTAACTGGCAATATATGAATAGTTTAACATACAAACACCTGATTCTTTTAGAACTAAATTGCCTTTCAATCTGAACCTTTCTCAACCCTCCAGCACTGCTCTTTGAACCACTGTTTTTAATGCTATTAATCATTAGATCAGTCCTTTGAACTGAACAACTCTGCTTGAGCAGTTTATGGTTTATAGTTTAGGTTTATATTTCCAAAAGCCAAGTACAATACAAATCTTTACTGTCAGTGAAATTTCACTTATTATTTATTGTCAACTTAATTCTTCCAATAATATTTTTGAGAACCTTATGTACATTTGTTTGTGAACCATTACAAATGCATGTGGGAAATCTTTCTCACATACAAACAGTACTTGTTTCAATAGCTTGCATACATCCACCTCACTGAATATATTAAACTTTACCAGTTTAGTTTTACTTTCTTGATAAGTGAGTGTTGAGTGACACAGACAAATAGGAAAACAGGGGTTGATGTTTTGCCTATATGGGAAGCCTAGAAAGGCTGTCATTTCCATTTATAGAGGCGTTGCTAGACGATTTTTACGGGGCTTCAGTCCGAACCAAGCCTGGGTTAAATTTTTTTGAATGCATCATTTAGAACTACACAATTCAATACAGCCCGAGGTAACTAAACTAGTTTACATTACAAGTTACAGCATAACCTTTAAACAAAAATGTTTGAAATGGATTAAAACAACTCTGCTAAAAGTAAAACTAAAAGTCCTGTAAATTAAATACATAATTTAGATATTTAAAAAGTGAGTAAAAGTGACATTTACCAGAGAAAAAGGTTCCCGACTCCTGCATTAGACTAAGTGGATCAAATATTCTAGTTTTCCACAACAATATAAAAAAAAACTACTTCATCCAATGCAGTTCAATTAGAACAAAACATTCAACAAAAACTGATACTTTATTAAGGTCATTAAGTCGAAGGATTGTGGGTACTGTATTTTTGGACCTTCATAAGGCATTTGACATTTTCTCTCTAAGCTCAACTGATTCTATCTTCATACAAACTGGCTTGAGTCGCATCTTACCATCCTTTTTGTATATTGTCCCCTGGAAGAAAAACACTTAAGTAAAAGAAACTTAACGTAATAAGGTGACAAGGGAAAAAAGGGACAAAATGTTTCACTCTAAATACCTAAAATTGTATACTGTTCTTGGACATTTGTCTACCATCCCTTCTATGTAAATCAAATTGTTTTGAGCAAAATGTTTTTCGAGGAT
Organism: Limnothrissa miodon; assembly: GCA_017657215.1. Classification (NCBI taxonomy): domain Eukaryota; kingdom Metazoa; phylum Chordata; class Actinopteri; order Clupeiformes; family Clupeidae; genus Limnothrissa; species Limnothrissa miodon. The sequence continues at coordinate 9,331 of JAGFZM010002506.1, read as the reverse complement.
CCACTGAATATAATGGTATGGTATGCTGTTAGGCCCCAATTAAAAAAAAAAAATCACACCAGTAAATATATATATACATATACATATTCAAATTCTTAAAAATCATACAAAATACACATATACACATGTTATAATGTTCTTATCAAAAATGCATCTAAAACTAGACATTTGTAAATTTTTTTCTTTAAACAAAAATAGCAACTATTTAATTAACTAATCCTCATTTGACTATACTTTACTTAGTGTGGGTCCAAGGATGTTTCCAAGTTCACTGTGTATTACTGTGTATGTGTGTTTTCACTGTGTATGTGTGTATGTGTGTGTGTTTCACTGTATGTGTGTGTATGTTTGTGTGTTTTTCACTGTGTGTGTGTGTGTGTGTGTGTGTGTGTGTGTTCGTGGTGCATCCTAAGCTCTATTCAGCTGTGTGCTCTCATCCACCTCCTCCTCCTCCTCTTCTTCGGCCTCGGTGGCGTCAGGCTCATGAATAAAACTGTACCTCCGGTACACTGACCCGTCTCGGCTGGTGTACACAACGTCCACTTCATCCCCGCTGTCCTCCGGTTCGGGAACGCCGTGGGGCATGTTCCGCAGGTCTGGCCCAGTACCTGCCGCCCCGCTCAGCCTCTCGTAGCTGCGTCCCCAGCACAGACGCTTGCGGGCTCGAGCCCGGACCAGCCCGAACACGCCCAGCGCCACCAGCAGGGCCAGGCACAGGACTGCAGGCAGGGTGGCAGCCGAGGGATGAGACAGACTAGCCTCCGGAAGCAAAGCTACGCTCGGGTCTTGACCATTGGCTGTAGGGGTCTCCATGCAGAGAGCTGTCAAGCAAAACCAAGAGATGGTGAGTGGCGGTGGTGATGGATGGGAAAGAGGTGAAAAGGTGAAAAAAGAGTGTATGAGTGCGCTGTAGGGCTGCCTGACTATTTTCAGTTGACCAAATTTGAGTTAATGAGTGTACTGATTCACTAACTTTTTGAAGTTACAAGACGATACAAGATACAAGATGCAAGACGGATACAAGACGGATCTGCATGCCAGCTTTTATTTGTGTGACTAGTTTGACTGTTTTTGCATGCATGGATGCTCAATTGACAAAGGCACGTATTGAAAATGCAGTACAACAGAACATGTGAGTACTTTGATGCTTTGTAGAAATTCAATGTACAGTAGCTATGATATGCATGAGCAAATATGAGTAGGTTGGTCAGTTTATCAGGCTTCTCCAATGTATGTCCTTTACTGGTAGAAGTGAAAACAGTGAAACTAGATTATAGACTTGCGGGTTGCGAGGATGCTGAGAGATTCTGCTTTTTTTCACAAGTGTTGGAAAATATCCTAAAGTGCAAGGAGATCTCTAACATGCTGACCAATGAGCAGGTGCGTAGCCTACCTGGGCCCCATGCAAGCCATTTTGGTATGCTACTGTATGGCCCTACCATTTAGAATCTTTAAATATTTTATGTAACTCAGCCCCCCTTTTCCCTTTACTACAACACCCTAGCCAATAACCATAGAAAAGCTACTACTCAAACCCTCGGTTGTTCACAGACGAAAAGCTACTATTTCCTAATTACCAGGACGCTGAAACACTAAGGCCCACAGACCCAGTAGGCTCATAATGCTTTGAAGAACCAATGCAATTGAATGTGTGAGTTAAATCCGTCTATTTTCTATTAACTGGTAGGGTCACACAGGCAACAATCTTTCTTAAAGGTGCTCTATGGTGTCACCATGTAGGCCTACATGTAAATGCTAATGTAAATATGGATCTTGAACAAATAGGCCTTGTTTTGAACACACACACACACACACAAACATCTGATATATAACTGCGCCAAAGCCACAACACACACACACACAAACACATGTGTTTGACGTATACCTGTGCCAGGGTCACACACACAGCAGTCTGTCCCCCGGTCCTCCTCCTCCTCCTCTTCTTCCTGCTGCGCGCAGCATTGGACGCAGCGACCGTCCATGGCGTGGAGAGCAAAGCCGGCGTGGCACGTCAGGCAACTCTGAGGGCCTGTGGCCGAGCAATGTCTGCAGGAGGCATCGCACGCTTCACACACCTCCTGATGATGAGAACAGCATGCTTTGTCAGGCAGCTGGGTGTCTCAGGGCATTTCTAAGCTCTGTTCCACCAAGAACGTGCCACTAATATTTATTTTCTTACACTAAATCAGTCATTAGAAAATTGAAACCTAGAAACAAAAATAGAAAAGGTTACCTAGCTAAGAATATTAATGAAGGGCTACCACACAGATGGCCTACTTGTCAATGTCATATGGAACTTTCTTTTAGATCACAAGGTCTACATTTTTCCAATGTATCAATGTGTTCGTTTAGGCAGGAGTCCCGGACCAAGTTTTGAGTCAGAAAAACAGGCTTAAGTGTGATGTGAGCATACAGCAATAGGAGGTTACTGTGTACTAGTGCAGAGGTTACAGAGTACTAGTGCGAATGCATTCACCCACAAACATACATTTCTCCGCCGTTATATATACAGCGCACACCAAGGTTTGCGCACTTGCTGATCCTTCCCTATTGTGGTTTCCACTTTTAGTTGACTTAGGTTAAGTCCATAAGTTAAGACTTAAGACTTAAGTCCATAAGTTATAACTGCTCTCACTTCCCACTTTGCCTGTGCGTATTGTGATTCATATTTTTTGCTTTACCTGTACACTTCACAATATTTGGCAGTTACAAGCCAGAGTTAGTCAGGTTAAAATATTTCCCTTACACCAAGGTCATTTTTAGTTTTAATCTATATGTTTCTGTCCCATACGCTGTTTGTCTTCACTGTCCTGTCAAACAATGGCCAATCCCCACAAGTATGGCTTCTGGTTAAATGAGGTACACTAAAGCACAACAGGTTATTGTAACACATGTGATTTTATCAACACTTAGGGACCCTGGAGGGCACCTGATGTGTAGAGTACTCTAGAGATTCCCACTCACACTCTGGGATAAGTAACGGCTCTCCTCACAGCGGGGGTAGCACACGCCCTTCTGCAGAATACTTCCCCAGTCACACGTCAAACAGCTCTGAGGGGTGGAATCTGAAAACACACATGCATACACACACACACACACACATTTTAAATATAGTAAAACATAGTCAGGAATCACAAGAGCACATGCAAACACACATGCACACACTGGAGAAATATTGAAAAATTAATTGATTGTTTGATGATTGTTTCAATGATGTCATTTGTCCCCACCCATCACCTCTACATGAAATAAGGCAAACATGAACACAACAGGACTGATATTTCTCAGAATTAGCTTGACAACAACTAAAATTTGGTACCTGAGATTGGATTGGACTCAACTTTATTGTCATTACACGTGTATTAATACAGGGGAGCAAAATTAGTTAAGCATCTAATCAGAGGCGCAAGAACAGCAAGTGCATAATATATATAAACAATGTATATAAAAAATACAACATTGACAATATATACATAGAATCATTTGGATGAAGTGTAAGAGTAAGGCCTCTACTTTTCTACTGGATCCAATTCCTACTGATCTCCTACTGAAGGCTACTCTCCCTAACCTAGCTGAGCTGATTCTTAATATTATAAATCACTCTTTTGTAGCAGGACATGTTTCCAAACCTTTCAAGACATCTGTCATTAAGCCTTTAATCAAAAAACCCAACCTTGACCCTGATGTCCTAGCTAACTATCGACCTATATCCAACCTCCCATTTATATCAAAGATTCTTGAAAAAATAGTGTCTAAGCAAATTTGTACCTTCTTAGACGCAAACAACATTCAGGAAACCTACCAATCTGGCTTTAGAGCATACCATAGCACAGAATCAGCCCTAGTAAAGGTCTACAATGATCTCCTTATCTCATCTGATAATGGATGCATATCATTATTAATCCTACTGGATCTAAGTGCTGCCTTTGACACTATCGATCACTGCATCTTACTACATAGACTTGAGCATATGATTGGCATCAAAGATTCTGCATTAGCCTGGCTCAGGTCATACCATACTGGACGTTACCAGTTTGTACATGCACATAATGACGCATCATGCCACACTGAAGTTAAGTATGGTGTACCCCAAGGATCAGTACTGGGACCTCTGCTATTCTCCCTTTACATGCAACCTTTAGGGTCTGTTATTAGGAAACATGGCATTACCTTCCACTCTTATGCAGATGACACCCAACTATACCTTTCAATGAAGCCTAATGATTGTACGCCAGTAACAAAACTTGTTGCCTGCCTCGGTGACATCAAAAACTGGATGACTAATAATTTCCTTTGCTTAAACTCTGACAAGACTGAAGTCATGTTGATTGGCCCTAAAAACCTGACCAACACTTTACCCCATCATCAGAGCTTACTTAGTGACCTTTCACTCTCACCTAACACAAAGGTCAAGAACCATGGGGTATATATAGATCAATAGTCATGTAAAGCATATCTCCAAAACCTCATTCTTTCATTTATGCAACATTGCTAATGTAACCAGCAAGTGACGTAAGCTACGTCACGGGCTGATTTAAATGGTTACCGTGCTTCTGGTATTTCATCCGGGTTGTCGGTGTTTACATTTTGGTCATTAACGATCAAGCCCGAATTGTCCTACACGCACCTGACAGTAGTTACGCTCATTAGAGTGAGGGCGCCGGTAAAGAATAAAACTAGGAAGCGGCCAGCAATAGGGTGCACGCTGTTCTCTTGCACTTTGCTTTGAGCTCACAGGGATCCTAGCGAGTCGCGGGTATCCTCTATGGCGTCTGGCTGCAGTGTGGGCATCTACTACAAGCATTAATCACGATTTGCTGCCATCCTGAGGTGGGGGCTACATGTGTGCGTGTGCTGTGTGTATATGTTGTGTATACTGGAATAAAGGAGTTGCCATTGCTGTTTTGCCTGTGGTTTTGTTTAGTTTTATTTGTCTTTTTGTTTGTTAGTGTGTGCGTGTGATCTTCCCTATGCTGAGTTACTGTAGGCTTGATGGCTGGGCATTAACTGCTGCTTCAGTTGCATGTGCTTTGATTCCATTCTGCTTGGGTACTGGCTGTCTGTTTGTTCAACTGTATTAAGCGAGTGTGCTCATTTATACCCTATTGTCTCTTGTGTTAACAGAGCCCGTGAACGTGGTACTGGTGTTGGGAAGCTGGGTTGCTCATTTTCCTGCACTGCGTGAGGTGAACTAGGTGTAGAACTAATCACCCGTATCTTAGTTGGTGGTTTGCTGTGTAGCCCTGTGTGTGTGTGTGTGTGTGATTGCAGATGTTTGAAGCACGGGCCGTGGTGATTGCGTTTGCACTTCCTCTGTCTTCCGGCATTCAGGTAATCCACTCTCATTGGCTGTTAGCTCAATTGTCAGTTTAAGCTCTCTTCTAGTCTTGTTGATGACGGCCAGTACCCCACTTCTGCATTTTTCATTGCTTGCTGCTCATGTCTGCAGTTTTTAAATATATATATATATATATATATATATATATATATACATATACATATGTGTCTGTGACTGTTATAATAAAGATGTGTTGTTTATGAATCTTGGAGTGCTTTTAATATAGTGCTGGTTCTCTTAAATAAATATTGGCTGGGCCCTGGATTACAAGTCACTGTTCCTCGCTTCACGGGTTTGGCAAAGGTAAGAGGCCGAAAGGCCATTCACATACCTGGTAGTTCGGTTAAGTTTGTAGCAACCACTTGTGCACAGCAGTTCTGTAAGGCCCCAGGCCCTGTCTTACTTGAACCCCCTAATACTACCCAGCAACTGCCCAGTGGGCTATTGCCCCTCTCTGCACTCCTTAGTGTACGTAATGGCACGGTTTATGTCCCCATTCTGAATGTTAGTGATACCATGGCTATCCTGCCCCCACGCTGTCCTGTAGGAATTTTGTCTCTGGCCCAAGTAATAAGCTTACCCCCAGGGATAACAGAGAAGTTGGGACCAGTTAGTGGGCCCAAAGGGGGGGAGGGCACATTGGGGGGAATAACGGCTTCTGTCAACATGCAGGTTAGTGGATGCCTATCAGTGTTGGAGCAGATTCAGGAGCTTGACCTGTCTGTGCTCCCCCAGTCAGAGCAGGAGAGGGTTAGGTGTTTGCTGAGGCAGTACGCCTCTGTGTTCTCTGCCTCTGAGGGTGATTTGGGGTGCACCACACTTTTATCACATGACATCCCACTGACTGATGATCGGCCTGTAAGGCAAAGGTTTAGGCGTATCCCTCCCTCTGATTATGAGGCGGTTAAGGCCCATATACGTCAACTACTAGATAGCCGGGTTATCCAGGAGAGTTGTAGCCCCTTTGCCTCCCCCATTGTGCTAGTAAGGAAGAAGGATGGCAGCTTGAGGATGTGTGTCGATTACCGACAGCTTAACAGCAGAACGCGCAAAGATGCCTTTCCCCTGCCTCGGATTGAGGAAACCTTGGACTCTTTGTCTGGGGCTCAGTGGTTCTCAACTGTGGACCTGTCCAGTGGGTACCATCAGATTCCGGTGACTGAAAGTGACCGCCCCAAAACCGCGTTTTGCACGCCCTTTGGACTATTTGAGTTTAATCGAATGCCTTTTGGGTTGTGCAATGCCCCTAGCACCTTCCAACGGCTTATGGAGCGGATATTTGGAGACCAGAATGGGCAGTCGTTATGGCTGTATTTAGATGACATAATCATTTTTTCCTCTAATGCAGATGAACACCTGCAACGCCTAGAGCTGGTGCTGGGCCGACTACAGAGAGAGGGAATTAAGGCCAAATTAGAGAAGTGCTGTTTTTTCCAGAAGGAAGTCCGGTACCTTGGACACCTCATCTCGTCCGAAGGTGTTTCCACAGACCCGGAGAAAGTCTCTGCGGTTGCTAACTGGCCACAGCCTAGGAACGTTCAAGAACTGCGATCCTTCCTTGGATTTGCCAGTTACTACCGCCGTTTTGTGGAGAAGTTTGCCAAGGTGGCGGCACCTCTCCACCGCTTGGTAGCTGTACTGGGGGGAAACAAAGGTCGAAGGGGTCAGAGGTCCAGCCTGGAGGATGTGTGGTCTGGTGATTGTGAGAGCAGCTTTCAAGACTTGAAGGCACGGCTAGTTAGTGCACCAACTTTGGCCTTTGACAATTTTTCACTCCCTTTTATCTTGGAAGTAGATGCAAGTCATCATGGGTTGGGGGCAGTGCTCTCACAGGAGCAAGATGGGAAGATCCGTCCGGTGGCCTACGCCAGTCGCAGCCTTAATCCAGCCGAAAGGAAGTATAGCTCCATGAAGTTGGAGTTTCTGGGGCTAAAATGGGCAATGACTGACAAATTCCGTGAGTACCTGTGGGGCCAAGAGTGTGTAGTGTGGACGGACAATAACCCACTGAGCCATTTGAACACAGCCAAATTAGGTGCTACCGAACAAAGATGGGTGGCAGAATTGGCAGCTTTTCATTTTTCTGTTCGTTACAGACCGGGTCGTACCAACCAGAATGCAGACTCCTTGTCCCGGCAGCAGGTTGAGCCTGGACTGGACCCTTTTGTGAGAATCTTTCCTGTTGGGACGCTGCCAACCCTTTTACAAGAGGCCATCTCAGGAAGTGGAAAAACGGTGCTGCAGGCAGCCATGACGGTTCTCCCAAGTGGCTCCCCTGCAGACTTGAAGAAACTCCAGGAGATGGACCCCACCATTGCCGCTTTCCTCCCTTTCTGGCAGGCAGGACGTATGCCAAGCCGAGCTGAACGTGAGGAGCTGCCACTGACCACCAAAATATTGCTGCGGGAATGGGGTCGAATAGAAAGGGTCAATGGCCTCCTGCACCGCAGGGTTTTCAGACCTGATGGAGGGGAGGGATTGTTGCAACTATTGCTTCCCGAGTGTCTGAAGAATGATGTTCTGCACCAACTCCATGATGCACAAGGACACCAAGGAAATGAACGGACAGCTGATCTGGTTCGTCAAAGGTGTTTTTGGCCAGGAATGGCCAGAGACATCAAAGAGTGGTGCGAACAATGTACACGATGCACACTCTCTAAACCCGGTCCAATGCACGGGAGGGCCCCAATGGGCCATTTGTTGGCAAATAGGCCAAACGAAGTGTTAGCTATTGACTTTTCATTTTTGGAGCCCTCCCGGGATGGGCTGGAGCAAGTGTTGGTAATAACTGATGTATTTTCTAAATTCACCCAGGTCATCCCCACCCGAGACCAGCGAGCATCTACGGTAGCCAGCGTCCTCATCAAGGAATGGTTCTACCGGTTCGGAGTCCCTGCTAGGCTCCACTCTGATCAGGGTAGGTGCTTTGAAAGTGCTATTGTTCACCAGCTGTGTGCTCTGTATAACATCCAGAAGACTCGCACCACACCATATCACCCACAAGGAAATGGGCAGTGTGAGCGCTTCAATCGCACAATGCACAACCTACTGCGCACCCTCTCTGCTGAACAGAAGAGCCATTGGCCACAATACCTTCCACAGTTGGTTTTTAGCTATAATACTACAGTACACCAATCTACTGACGAGTCTCCACATTTTCTGATGTTTGGGCAGGAAGCCCAACTCCCTGTCGATTTCCTTTTAGGGAGGATCCCAGAACCACGGAGTGGAACGGTTTGTGAGTGGGTCCAAGAACATCAGAGGCGCCTGGAAGTCGCTTTCAGTAGCGTGCGGGAGAAATTGAAATCTGCAGCTGAGAGTCGGAAAGTAAGGTATGACCTGAAGGCGAGGTGTACCCCGTTGGAAGTGGGCCAGCTGGTATACCTGCGGGACTGTTCCATACGGGGCCGCAACAAGATCCAGGATGCCTGGTCTCCTGTGTCATACCAGGTACTTCGAGCCCCTGCACCAGGAGGAGTGGTGTATACGGTGGCACCCGTACATGACTTGGGTCAGTTACAACAGGTACACAGGACAATGATGAAGCATATTCCACCAAGCCGATCTACACCCCGGGGACAACTAGTACAACCTGTAGGACTAAGAGGCAGAGATAACATACCTGAGCTGTTCGAACAAAATGAAGATCCAGTCCCAGGAGTAGTGGTAACCATGGCATTTGAAGCGGAGACAGACCCAGTGATTCCAGCACCTCCCAGCACTCCTCCACTCATTGCCTTAGAGGCCAACCCTGTAACCCAAGACCCTGGACTGGGTGCTAGTGCTAGTAGCCAACGTTTGCACACCCACGCAGCGCCCTCGACCAATTCCGAAGGCCTTCGTCGGACTATGCGACCAACCGCAGGGCAACATTCTAACCCATATCGGCTTCCAGTCTCAGTGGGGGGTTCAAATATGGGGGCTGCAGCCTCTGGGAGACCCGGCTGAATAACAACCTCAGTAAGTTTTTTTTTTTTTTTTTTTTTTTTTTTT
>JAGFZM010002505.1:0-11181 GCA_017657215.1 Limnothrissa miodon | reverse complement strand
CCTGCTGGAAACACTGTGTGAATGTGTCTGTGCGTGTGTGTGTGTGTCGGCACCCATATATATTGAGGGTGCTTGGGTGTTTGTCAGCGCTCTAATGTGTATCTTTTCAAAAATAATTTTATTACGAATTGCAGGGAGAATGAAAGGGGGGGTGGGGGGGTAGTGGGGTAGTGGGGGAAGTGGTAGTGGTGGTGGGCATAGATCTTTTTATGATGATAGATTGCTGTTATCCCAGAAGCACCCTGGGGTTGCACACAGTTTTGCTCAGCCAATGACGTCTAGGAATGAGCCACAGGACCTCGTTTGCACTTCTGTCATGTTTTGGTCGGACCAATCACGTGGCTCTTTATGTCTAGAAAGTTGGCTACAGTAGATGTACAATAGAGGTATCTTATCAGCATGCACAAACAGTTAATATGATGGTGGCGCAGGTGGTGGAGGTGCCGTTTAGTAACAGGAGGGTTGTTGGATCAAGCTCCACTCCATCTGACCCCATCGAAGTATCCTTGAGCAAGATTTTGAACCTCAATTGCTTGCAGTGGTGGGATGGCACCTTTCATGGCAGCCTCTGCCACCGGTGGGTGAATGGGTGAATGAGAGGCATACCTTGTAAAGTGCTTTGAGTGTTCGTAGGAGTAGAAAAGTGCTATATAAATGCAGTAAAATAACCTCTGTTTCATGCCCCTTAGATGGGATTAGATTAAGCCCGGCCTATCGGCCTAAATCAGAGATTTGGTGGGTATCCAGATAAGCATTACACGTATGACGTGAAATGAGACAACCCTCTCTCACCCCCTAATGATCCAGTTAAAGGATGGAACTCCCAGATCTCTATACATTTTGAGGTAGTTAAAGAACAGAACTCCTAGATCTCTATACATTTTGATGTAGTGCAGCTTGTTAGGCTAGAGCCCAGGCTCATTTCTGTAAAATAGCTACAATACGCGTGTGTGTGATTACGTGAGCACTTGCGGTATATAGGTGTGATATAAATGGATAAATGGATGTGTGTGTGTGTGTGTGTGTGTGTGTGTGTGTGTGTGTGTGTGAGTGAGAGAGAGAGAGACTGACGGGTCATTTATTCTACTTAAGACAGCCTTATCTATTCACAAGGGCTATTATTCAACCATTTCTCTCTTTGTCTGCACCTATCTGCTGCGCTCATCTCTCTCACCCTTTCATCAACACACAAACACACACACTCCACTATAGTCAGTACATTGTGCACTATTTCCCCCTCATCCCCCCAAACTAACACTGCTTTAAACACACACACGTCCCAACCCCATACTGATCTTCTCGCCTTCCACTTTCACACCCTATACACCCACACACACACACACACACACAGGTTAAGCCTTCATGTTACCATGGCCCCAAGGGATGGGCTTCCGTTGCCAAGGGGAAGGTGACAACCCGACGGCAGACACAATGCAGAGCTACCAAGCCCATATGAATAAGCTTGTAGCCTTTTTGCCATGCCGTGCGGCCTGGCGCTCAATAATTGCAAATAGGCTACTTATCTGTTCACAAAAGCCGGGAGATAACAGGTATTTTTGTGTTGTCCTCTACAGTACGTCGCCCCAAACTGTATTGGACCTTACCGGGTCACAGGCAATCAATGTTTAACAAGCACATCATTGGCTGCCATTGTTAAAAGGCCTGTTTCCCTGGGATGCAGAGGCACCAGTATGGTTGTGTGGATTACTGCGTGGCAACTGGGCACCTCTCAACAGCCACGCTGGAACTAGCATCAACAGTAATATTTGTACATGACCCCCCCTCTCTGTCCTCCCCAATCCCACCCCATATCACCTTGATAGCAAGTAAATGTGAACACCCGTATTTGGGGCCCTGCAACAGCCGGCAAGATAAGAGTTTTGAAAATAATTTTTTTTTTTAATGGTTCGACACATTTTGATGATCCAGTACTTGTGATCTTGCGAAGGTGGCAACGGCCCAAAAGACGAGTGAGTATGAGTGTGTGTGAGTGTGCACAACCAACGTTTTATGTTTTAACTTCAAATAAGCTTCAACTTCCTACAACATGAAAGACAACATGTCCGCGCACCAAAAAAGAGCTAAATGCTGACTGCGTCACTTATGAGTGGAACAAACAAGACACAGAGATGGGTCTAGAGAAAGGCTATTATTCAACCATTTCTCTCTTTGTCTGCACCTATCTGCTGCGCTCATCTCTCTCACCTGTTCATCAACACACACACACACCACTATAGTCAGAACAGATGCGGCCAACATCCCTCATTAACTTAACACTACTGGCGGAAGAACACATTAATAAAGCCTTAAATAACCTTATAAAACAATAACCTTGTGCTGATAGACACACAGATATTATATGAAGAGAGAGATTGTTTAAATGGCTGTTGTGGATGAAAAGAGCTTAATGTTTGAGCCTTGAGCATCAATGCTGTGCCTGTCTGCTGTACGAAATGACAAGGTCTATGTAGTGCATTGACTACTCCAGGCCTGAAAAGCCCTTTATCCTTCTGTCTGTACACAGACCCACTCCACACAAGCCTTCAGCACAGAAACAAACAGAAGACATGAGCATGAACATCATGTTTTGGTTGCTCTACTCCATCCCACTCTGGCTTGTCTGTGTGTGTGTGTGTGTGTGTGTAAATCAGCCATCAGTGAATTTCTGTATCAGCAGTGATAGGCAGCCTTGTTTTATGATGCAGGCATTGTTTTCTGTACCCTTGAATGCTAAAGTGTTTCACCTCTGAAAATATTTGAATCCTGTCTGTAGTAATATGCAGGGTTCCCACACTTTGGTTAACATCAAATTCAAGGACCTTTCAAGGACTTTCCAGGACCAATTTTCTCAATTCAAGGACCACACAGGGCGGCATTACCTACTGCTACCGCTGAATGTGTTATCAATTAACAATTTTAATATTATTTTTAACTTACATATATATTGACAATACATGAGAGAATTGCCAACTTCAGTCAGTTGTCTGGAATATGTAGGTTTATCCAAAATCCAACTATTATTATCATCATTATTTTTGTCTACCTGACTCCCTTTTGCTTTGTCATCTAATTAGTTCTTTTCACAGAAATATTTGCATGGTGGGGGTCAGTGATCTGCCCTCCCCCAGAAATTTTTAAAATGTCCTAAAATGTCCTTTCCTGTATTCAAGTGAATTTTAATAAGTTACAGCTAACTTAACAGAGGTAGACTAAACTAGCTTCAGAGTACCCGACAACCTGTGAGAGTGTGTGTGTATGCCAGGTTCAGACACGATTGGTAACATGTCTGTATTAGTAAAGTCTGGGAGAAGGGGCCCTGTGGTGCTTCAGTGGCTTATTTGGTAAGAACACAGGCTTTGGTGCAGAGAGTTGGTGGTTTGAATCCTGGGTCATAACCAATCTTTTCTGAAATTACCAATCGTGTCTGAATTACTAAAGTCTGGGAGAGAGGGGCCTTGTGGTGCTTTATTGTTATCCTCTTTTGTAAGTCGCTTTGGATAAAAGTGTCTGCTAAATGCATGAATGTAAAGTAAATGTGAATGCTGTAGTACCTATGGCGGTCTGGTGGCTCACCTGGTAAGAGCATGGGCTTTGGTGCAGAGAGTGGCGGTTTGAATCCTGGTTGATACATTACCAGCCCCACACAACTTCAAGCGCTACGGCAAGTGGGGCCAGGACAATGGATGGGGGAGTTTATCACAACCCCGACCAAGCAGCTGCACCCTGCTATTTTTATATAGTGGTAATGATACTGTAGTCTGTGATACAAACTGAAGTAGCTTTCTCTTGACTGTTTCCGTATGTCTCAAGCTATAACTGGGGGGCTACGACTACAGACTTTCATCTGTTTTTTAAATCATTCATCCATCAATTTCATCATGCACCAATTGAAACAACACATTTCATTTGGGATAAGGAGCCATATAAATATGCAGCCAAATGTGAAATATTTTTAGATCTTGTCATTAGGTCTAACTCATAGGCTCTTGTAAACAGATTTTCTGTAGCCTACATGTGAACAGGAAATACAAGAATGAAGTACCAAATAAACGAATGAACTCCAATGAATGTCAATAAAATCTGTTGAACAAACAAACTTGAATGAAATTAAAAGTCAGTGTAGCACCAGCAGAATTTATGTAATTTTAAAAGAACTGGAAGTGGCAAAATAATGACACATGTAAAATTAATGCAAAACTGCCAAACCACCAAAAATATTCAAAAACTTTCAGGGACGGTGTCTTTTCATGCCTATTTTCAAAAATGTTCAAAAACTCGAATTTTTTCACGATCATAAACTTCAAGGACCCGTGGGAACCCTGAATATTATTGGTGGGTTCAAATAAAGAGTCCAAATGTGTGTGTGTGTGTGTGTGTGTGTGTGTGTGTGTGTAAACATGTGCAAAAACGTTACGGATACTAACGTATCCTCGGTTCTCTGAGTGAGAAGCCGAAGCGTACGAGTGGATGATGCCCATCATCTCCTACTTTTCTGAAGTCAATTTTAACCAACCCTTTGAAAAAAGGGCAGTAAGCGCTCTGACGCACGCAGACAACTACTTAGACAGCCCTGCGTGACGTCAGAAAGTCTATATATTGACTGCGCTTACGCTTCAGGTCCTCTTTGCCAAGCTCACCAGCGTCGGCGACTTGAGGCCCGAAGCGTACGTTTCGGCTTCTCACCCAGAGAACCGAGGATACGTTAGTATCCGTAACGTTCTCTTTCGTTTCGAAGCCGAAACGTACGAGTGGATCACTACAACCAAGCCTCAAGAGCCCTACACCGAGGAGCCCGAGGTGGGAAGACCCATGGGACCGCCGCCGGGCCCAGAGAGAACACTCTCTGCTACACCCGGCTTGGTGACGTCCAATGCGTAAAAACGCGCGAAGGTGTTGCCTGAGGCCCACAAAGCGCTCAGACAGATATCTTGCATAGGGACGCCTTTCCAGAAGGCCCAAGAAGCCGCCACTCCACGCGCCCTGACATGAGCAGGCGGAGGAGCACCCACTGCCTCATATGCCAGACGTATGGCTTCAGTAAGCCAATGCGACATGCGTTGGGTAGACAAGGCCTGACCCTTGGCACGCTCGCCATGGCAGACGAACAACTGGTTTGTCTTCCTGATGCTCTGCGTACGCGTCAAATAGGCACGAAGCGCTCTCACAGGGCACAGAGTGACGGGCACAGAACCGCCCGTCTCAGGAAGGGCTGAGAGCTCAATGACCCTCGAACGAGGGTCAGTAGACAGCACTTTCGGGCGAGAAAAGGGATTTGGTCGCAGCGTTACCCGCGCGTCATCTTGCGCGAACTCAAGACAGTCAGGACTGACTGACAGGGCAGTCAGGTCGCTAACGCTCTTCACCGAGACCAGGGCGAGCAGAAGCGCAGTCTTAAGGGAAAGCATCTTTAGACTGGCACTCGACAGAGGGTCAAAGGGCGTAAGAGCCAGTCCGCGTAGGACAGTTGCCAGGTCCCAAGTAGGGACCGAACGTGAGGAAGAGGGGCAAAGCCACCTGACGCCCTTCATGAAGCGCGACGCAAGGGGGTGAGCACCTGGGGAAACGCCAGCATAGCCAACATGGCATGCCAAAATAGCTGCGAGGTACACCTTCAGAGTAGAGGGTGTACGACCCTGATCAAACAGGTGTTGCAGAAAAGCAAGCACCTCGCCAATAGGGCAGACTAGAGGATCACAGCCTCTGTCTCTGCACCACGTGCTGAACACATGCCACTTCAGTGTATATAACGACTTAGTGGACGTAGCTCTAGCAGCCTGAACAGTCTCTATAACTGCGCCTGACAGGCCGCTCTCTAGGAGACGTGCCCGTTCAGGGGCCAAGCCGTCAGTCTCCACGCCTCCGGCTTGGGGTGCCACAGCGACCCGTGAGCCTGAGATAGGAGATCCCTCCTCAGAGGGAGGGTCCAAGGCTGGCCTTCCAACAGTGAGACCAGATCGGAGAACCAGCTCTGAGATGGCCAATTGGGGGTGATCAGAATCACCCTGTGAGCCCCCGCTCTAATTCTGGCCAACACCTGACGCATCAGAGGAAGGGGGGGTTCAGCGTAGAGCAGACCCCGCGGCCACGGATGTGCCAGCGCGTCTGACCCTAGCGGCGCATCTCGCTCCAGCGAAAACCACGCTGAACAGTGAGCATTCTCTCTCGAGGTGAAAAGAAAGACTCGTGCCCGCCCGAAGCGGGGCCAGAGGCTGTGCACCACGGCTGGGCAGAGGCGCCAGTCGGTTGCACACGGAACGTCCCTGGAGAGGAGGTCCGCGCCTGTGTTGCGCACACCGGGCAAGTGCGACGCCCTGATCGACAGGAAGTGGCGGGAGGCCCAGGTGAGCAGCTTGTACGCCAGGCGAAACAGGTCCAAAGAGCGCGTGCCGCCCTGGCGATTGATATAAGCCACTACAGTGGTGTTGTCTGTACGCACCACAACGTGTTCTCCTCCAAGAAGAGGGAGAAACTCCTTCAGAGCGCAGAAGACAGCTAGGAGCTCTAACACATTGATGTGTAGTCTCCTGGAGGCTGTGCCCCACGTCCCCCTGGCGGGGCGACCGCAGCAAACGGCGCCCCAGCCGCTCTTGGACGCATCGGTGGTCACCGTCATGCGTCTGGCTACAGCTCCCAGGGCGCCGCCTTTGGTGAAGGACGACGGCCTGCACCAATGCGCGAGGGCTAGCCACATGCGTCTGGATACTAAGATCCGACGGGCGGGGTTCAACCTGGAGGACACACCTAGTTCCGCTAAGGCGAGCTGCAGCGGGCGTAAGTGTAAAAGGCCGAGTGGGACAGCGCCACCCGCGGCGCACAGGAGGCCCGTCAGTCTGAGACACAGCCTGGTCGAAATGCAGGCACCTAGTCTGAAGTGGCGTAGACACGCCCTGAGGTCCTGAAGTCTCTTCGGAGTGAGCGTCGCTCTCATTGAGCGTGAGTTCAGCCTCACGCCCAAGAACTCAACCTCCTGAGAGGGAGAGAGCATGCACTTGCTTAGGTTTACTAAGAAGCCCAGATCGTGCAGGTGACGCAAAACAGTGTGAGCCTGTGACGTTAGGAGCTGTCTGGAACCCGCCAGCAGCATCCAGTCGTCCAAGTAATTGAGGAGGCTGATACCCTGAGTGCGTAGAGGAGCGATCGCCGCCTCCACGCACTTGGTGAAGCACCGAGGTGCCAGAGACAGACCGAAAGGGAGGGCTGAGTACTCGTAAGCTTTGCCCTCGAAGGCAAAGCGTAGAAAACGCCTGTGCCTCGGGACTATACCTATGTGAACATAGGCGTCCTGAAGGTCTATGGTGACCATGTAATCCCCCTAGCGGACTGACTCCGCCACCATACGCCCCGTGAGCATGCGAAAGGTGAGAGGTTTGAGCGAGGCATTGAGCGCTCTGAGGTGTAGAATAGGGCGAAAAGCGCCCAACTTCTTGGGCACAAGGAAGTACGTACTGTAACGACCTGCGCGAGCGAGCATCTGATCTACGCGCTGAATAGTGCCCTTTCTCAAGAGATCGCGAAGCTCCTGTCTGAGAGCAGGGGCCCTGGAGGGGGGCACCACTGACTCCATGACACCTCCGAAGGGCAGGGGTGGCCACCTGAACTGCAGTTGATAGCCCCTCAACACTGTTGAAAGAACCAAACGTGACGTTGTGCACATCGCGCAATTCTGCCTGAGCAGAACGGCGGAATGAGGAGGCAGCAAGGACAAACGAAGTGCTATGCTGCCTCCGAGTGGCACTAGGGGGGCCGAGGTCAATGACTGAGGCTGTCCGCGGAGTTGAAGAGTGTCCGACTGACAGGGTAGAGACCCGACATAACGTGGGGACTGAGGGCAAGCCAACCGTGTATGAGACCCCTGGGCGCTCACGCGTGGTTGGCGAGCCGCGCACATCACTCGCGACGCCCCGTGGGGCGGCCGACCTGGCGTGCACGTCAGCGATATCCGAGGTCGGTGAGCTGCGCACTTCACTTGCGACGCCCCGTGGGGCGGTCGACCTGGAGCACGTGTCAGCGACGTTCGTGGTCGGTGAGCTGCGCACTCCACCCGCGATGCCCCGTGGGGCGGCCGACCTGGAGCGCGCGTCAGCGACGACCTTGAAGAGGGGGAGAAGTTTCCCGTCTGCCCAATAGCAGAAGCGTCAGACTGAGCAGACAGTTCTGCTCGTACCTGGGCGATAAATCGACCGACAGAAGCGGCGAGAGAGGACAGGGAGGGCTTCTCGACCGTGAACGACTCCGATGCGTCGCATGCCCACTGCTCGGAGGCGAAAGAGACAGAGGACGCGGAGACCGTGACATTAGTAGAGGCCTCGGCGCCACCTGGGCGCCGTCGAGGCGTGACGTCACGCAAGGCGCATAGCGCACGGGGTGCGTAAGCTGAACGCGCGGCGGAGACCGAATCGGTGCCCCAGTGCGCGACAGCGCTGACAGAGCAGAGAGCGTCCTCCGGCCGGGGCCGGGGCTCATCGTGAAACATTGCCCCAGAGGGGCGATAGTGTGAGTGCGGAGTGCTTGTGAACAAGGCAAACTCAGCACCCCCTGAGGGGGTGAGATCAGAGAGGACCGCCGAAGCGGGGGGGAATGCTCCGAGCTGGGGACTGCAGAGCGGGGACCCGTGCCTCTTGGAGCACACAGAGGCATAGCAGTCAATGGATGGGGATCGCATGACATGCTCTGCCGCGCACCCGCGATCGTATCAGGATCGCTGTGGCCTCTTGCGCCGTTCCTGGCTGGTTGGACGGTTGGCGGGAGCTGCGCGTCCGCGTGAGCGCTGCCAAGCAGGTTGCGACCCAGTAGCCGGCGGTGGCGCGGATTTGGGCGCGTCCATCTTTTTCTTCTGCTGCGTCCGTTGAGTCGCGCGAGCACGCGTCTGAGGGGTAGCGGGAGCGGCTGATTGAGGCGGGGCACGCTTAGGAAGCACGGGTTGCAGGGCCTGAGCCGCCGACTTCGTCTTCTCTAAGCGATCGCGCTGGAGTTCCAGCGCCTGGCCAAACAGAGCATCAGCGGATGGCCAGCGAGGTGAGAGCGGTAGCTCTGCACAGCTGATGGAGGGTAAGATCCGACGGCTGCGCCGAGAGATCTGCCACCAGTTCCTCAGACAGAGAGGAGAGGAGAAAGGCGGTGTTCATCGCCCTTATCGCCTGGCCTGTACAAATGAAGGCCTTCGAAACGAGCTTCTCCGTGCGCTGGCACGGCTTTGAAGGAAGCTCAGGAGGCGATGTCCAGGTGGTGGCAGAAGATGGCGCTAGACAGCCAGCGACCGCATCTTCAACGCGAGGGAGCTGGCCAAGCCAGCTAGCCGCCTGTGTAGCCAACGAAGCTAGCTCAGAAGCTAACTGGGCGGCGTGGGTCGTTAAAATCGGTGGCAGATCCTCCACGGTGGCGCATCCTTTAGCGGAGAGGAAGGAAGCGAGCTCCTCCTCGTCCACAGCCTCAATAACTGGGTCGTCATCGTCGACCTGAGGCGGCGAAGTAGCCGCGCGGGCAAAGGCAGCGCCGATGGAGCTAGCAGGGCGAGCCAGGTGGGCCGCGGTTAGCTGACTAGCTGGTAGCTGACTAGCCGCTGAGAAGCTAACCGACGGCCAAATAGCCACTGAAGACCGGTCGATTAGCCCGTCCGGGTGCGAGGACGCCGGGGGAAAATTGATAGACTGGCAGGCGGGGAGAGCACTGACGCCAACGGGGGTAGAAGCCGCCCCTGGACTACCAGTGGAACCCACGAAAAATGCCGCTCTGTTGGCAATAGCCGCAGGGGAGAGGCGTTCGCAAGCCGAGCAGAGATCTGGTCGCGAAAACGCGAGCATAGCATGCTCACTCCCCATGCAGATGAAACATAGAGCATGGCGGTCGGAGAGCGCCATGGGACAATCACAGTCGGTACAACGACGAGTAGCCATCTTGCGTCTCGAGGTACCAGAAGTTAGGGACCGGCGTGAGCACTTGGAGCAAGACGGAATCCCTCGGAGAGCTTTGAAAAAAGCTGTTGTGGTGGGCTTTCAAAAAAGCCGTTGGTTTTTAGAATATTTGCTAAAGCAAACGGAAAAAACGACTCAGAACACACACAGTAGGCGAAGTGAAAGAGGCAAAGAGGACCTGAAGCATAAGCGCAGTCAATATATAGACTTTCTGACGTCATGCAGGGCTGTCTAAGTAGTTGCCTGTGCGCGTCAGAGCGCTTACTGCCCTTTTTTCAAAGAGTTGGTTAAAATTGACTTCAGAAAAGTAGGAGATGATAGGCATCATCCACTCGTACGTTTCGGCTTCGAAACGAAAGAGAACTCTGGATATCTACATGAAAAACACAAATACATTGACGTTAATTATGTTGTTAATTTGTTATCCCATCTTGTGCTTTTCATAACTAGATACGATTTTCAAAAAAGAAAGCCGACCAAACTCTTTAAAACCTTTTTTTAGCTTGAAAATCAGATTTGATTTGATATGATCCTTTAGATCCTTCAGTGGTCTTTCAGATCTAGTCAACTCTTCCATCGCCGTGATAACAACAAAGCAAACTGGACACTTTCATGACTGCAGAAGAGGCTTGATAAAAACCTGCACCGCAGCCAAGGCTGATAGTGAGCCTCCCTCTCTCTCTCTCTCTCTCTCTCTCTCTCAAGTCTACTGGGAGATTTGTGCTGACAGAGAGATGGACAATGAGACACAGACGAGGAAAGATGAACAGATATACAATGACAAACAGACGGATGAGTGAATGGATGGATGGATGGATATACTGTAGATGAATATGTAGAAAGATTCAGAGAAATGGAGAAAGAGAGAGAAATCTACGGCTGGACATGGACGGTCGGATGGGCAGATCACATGGAGCATGAGATTAGAATGAATGGATGAAGTGATTGATAGAGAGGTGAATACATTGAAAGACAAATATAGGCAGAAATACAACAAAAACATACTGGATGGGTGAACAGAACATTCAAGGGATAGACAGACACAGCGGGTGAAATAAACAGATAAATGGATGGATAGATGGGGCTATATGGGCAGATACACAGCATAAGATGAAGACAAGTGAGATATGACAAGACAGGTGGATGGAGAGAGAGAGAAGAAGAGAGAAAGAGAGGGGAGAGAGATAGAGATAGATATATAGTGAGAGCAAGAGAGAGAGAGAAGAGAGCAAAGGAGAGAAAGGAAGACAGAAAAAGAGAGAGAGAGAGA
>JAGFZM010002504.1:2800-16155 GCA_017657215.1 Limnothrissa miodon | reverse complement strand
TGCTCCTTGGAGTAGAATTTTGCAAATTGTGTGGAAATTTTTATTTTGGTGTGTAAACAATCGTAAAAAACTATAACATCATAAATGCAATGCCCTATCAGTGGGGGGGGTTCAAAGTTCTGTTGTTTTATTGTGTCCATGGGTAGCCTTAGCAACATACATATGGGCTGTTTGTGGATGAGACATGCAAAACACTAGAGCCTTTGTCTCCACACTGCTGCGTGACTAAAGGTATGTGCAGTGGAGTAGGCTATATTTTTATTCAAATTATATTCTGCATTATATGTTATGTGATGTCATGGCTCAGATTCATGAAATTGTATGTGTTCCTTTAGGTATTATCTTTTACAGATGGATCTTGCCTAGCATGAAGATGAACTGACTTTGTCTTTGTCATTGTAGTCGGCATGAAAAGTCACAGCCCAAAATATTGCTTTGTGATTTTGTCTCTTGGACTGTTTATCATGGTGGGTTGGATATTTTCAAAATGTTTTGAAAAAAAAATACCTAGAAGCTGACTGATTCATGGTTATGGGTGTAAGGATGCATGAAATAGCCTACAATTAAAACTCTACTACAAACATCTGCAATCTACGGTAATAGTGATGTGACATTCCTACTAATGGTTTGGCTTAGCCTGGCACTGCGTGCATTCAATTTTAGCTCATTTACATCTACATGTAAATGAGCTAATGAGCTACATGTAACAACATGTTGCTAACAAAAACATCAACAAGAATACTTTCACACTGGATAACATCAGCCATAACCATCTTTGAGCATTAGTAAACTCAAGTACAGATACTGCCAAAACGTACTTCAGTACTGTAGTGAAGTATTTTTACTAAGTTACTATGCTTCAAACACAATGTAGGCTACAAATGCATGTATGAATTCAAAACAGTGTAACAGATTCTGTCTATAAGATTAGATGGAACATATGTCTTGCTCAGTGTTAGGCCTATTATAAAGACATGCCTTATTTTTAGGTCGTTTATGATGAAATACAGTGGTTAGAATGGATGTTTTGACAAATGCCCTTTTTAGCTGTTGCATAAGTGGTTCTATTGTCACTATCATGTTTTCCTTCAAGTCTGCAATTTCAGTCTCAACCATTGTCATCATGTTTTTTTTTTTTTTTTTTTTTTTTTTTTTTGTTAACCTGGGGTCAAACAAAGCTTTTTTTCTTAATGCTTGCATTGTGTTGACAACTTCTGCCATTTAAAAAAAAAATAACTTAATGTATGGAAAACTCAGGAAAAGACATTTTATGTTTGTGTCTATTCAGGTGATGTGGTCATTCTTTGTTGGACGTAGCCCAGTTGATAAAACTCTTCCTAGGCCTCTCCAGCAGAAGAAAATAGTTATCCAAAAAGAAATGCTTCACATCCTAAAAGATCAGAATTTTACTGAGAAGTGGGACCAGATACAACGAGTGATATACTGGAGTGAGCCGGACCGCTTGATTACAAATGTAAATATGTCGACCAGCCCTGATCACTCCACCTTTATTATTGATGATTTCAAGGACAGTTACTATGTGGGAGAGCAAATCCAGATCACGATTATTGCCAAGGACTTCAGTGGCACAGCAAAACATTATGGAGGGGATTTCTTCCAGGCAAAAGCTTATTCAGACAAATTAAAGGTATTTTTTTCTGTTCAGTTTTAATAATTTAGATTTTTTTGTCCTCGTCACTGAGGGTTGTCCGTATAGAAAAAAAGAAACAGAATCCTTGATGATACAGAATTGAACCTGCAGCTAATTTGAGACAGTAAAGAATAGGCAGCTTTGCTGTATCAAAGTTTCTTATTCTTTTTCCTAGCATCACACAGCAGTTTGTGATTTTGAAGAACAGTGCTATGAATTGACTAACACTAGATTTCTCCAATAAAAAGTGCTGTCCAAGGAATGATAGCAGAGTGTTTCCTCTTTCTCCCTGCATGGTAGGCTAGTGTGTTCGGAGAGGTGCTAGACCACCAGAATGGCATCTACACTGTGCGGTTTATCCTACCATGGGCCGGCGAGGCACAGGTCGCGGCCCGTCTGATTCACTCCAGTGAGGGAGTGCAGATTCTGAAGCGACTCCGGGACACAGACCCTGACCGTATTCACTTCAGTGGAGTCTTTGTGGGCAAGAACCACAGTAAAGGAGGTTCTTTGGTAAAGGAGACCGTCTCATGCAACATCAAATGGGAGGGGGTGGCCCTGTCTGGCAAGGGACTCTGCTGCTGTGAGTACCCAGATGCCCGGGCAGGGCTGACGTGGCTTTGCCGTAAACCGCCAACTCTGCCATGCAATGCCCTGGTGTATCACTACTTGGATGATTACAAGAATCACATGACAAACCTAGAGAAGACAATCATGGACAAGTGAGCGCATGAAGTTTAAATTAAGTTTGACACATAACATTTTTTTTAAAACATGAGTAGTTTGAAGAATAGGCCATCATTTGAAGTTAGTCAAATATTTGGAATGTACCTTTATAGCCCTTGTAATATGTCGAACTACTGTAGCACTGCATTAGTTATTTGACTTTGGGATATAAGACAGTGAAATGGAAAAAACATTAGATGTTAAAGGAGAAGTTCGGTGTGACTTGGACCTGGACTGTACTGGAAGATGTTACCGAGTACAAACATATATCTAATGCTCACCTCCGTTCACCCCCAGCATTCTGCATTAAACCGTTTTTAGGGCACAGCTTTCCAGTACAGGTCCATGTCACATCGGACTTCTCCTTTAAGTTGGTAGGTAAGTAACCAGCGATTTTGATATACATGTTATTTTGATTTATACTATGTTGTGACAAGTAAATGTACTGTATGGCTTCTGGATCTTTCAGAAATATGACTGTCTAAAATGTGTGAAGTGTCGGCCTACTGCTAAATTTAGTTACAGTAAACAGCCAGAAATGCTGAAATGCCACTGATTTGATTTGAAAGCGATTACTTATGGCTACAATAGTTTTCTTCCGCATTAACATATGGTGCAGCCAAGATTTTGTTTTGTTAGACCTACACCTCAGCTTCTCTGATGTACATTTTTTTATGTTTCCTCAGAAAATATGTAAACCGCAGGCTGAAGGGTGATTCCCGTGTGATAAAAGTTCTTGCCTCTAATTCTGGTCTTGGTAATTCAAATATTCTGCTCACATGGTGCTAGCTTAATTTTAATAGCCACAGGTGAACATTAAACAGTGCTATGTAAAAATAAATAAATAACATGCTAAATAAATAACATGCAAAGGCATGCCACGTGTAAATATATAAATAAATACACAAACACACAATACCCCCTAACTTAATGGACACACTGATTTTATGTTATTTTTCATGTCCCATTCAATTGGTTCTGTCAGTTTTATTTTATAAAATGTTCTGTTTCTTCTTCTTAAAGACAGCACTTGGGCAAATTAGATTTCTCAGTAAAACCAACTACCAGCTGAGGCTGTTTTCTTTTTTGAGCTGGATCTGTAGATTTTCCACTCATTATGTCCACTAATGTCTGTCTCTTCTTTAGGAGCTAGAGAGTCGTGTAAACCTGGCATTCCCACACCGATACCAGCAGGATTCTTCATGAAAGACATTTGGACGTCTTTTGTGTGTGCCACCCGCCAGTTCGACTCGGCAAAGACGACTGAGTGCTTGAAGGACAAACACATTTACATAATGGGGGACTCAACTAGTAAACAGTGGTATGACTTCATCATTCAAGCTGTGCCAAGTAAGAGACATAAACTCAAATACACACACGCACACACACACACATAGACACACACACACACACACACAAGTGAGCTAACACCTGCACTGTGTACCTTGTTGTGTACCTTGTTTAGAGCGCCCACCAAATTCTTTGTATAGCCTACTTACTCCGATTCTGGATTACTCACAACAGGTTTCTGGATAATAATGGATAAATAATAACAGCAACTGTCAACAAACTTTTTTGTTTTGCTGATGATTTTGTGGAGGTCAAAGTAGAGCTCAGTAGTATTTTTAAAGGGAGTAAATTGTCATACATGAGCAGACTGGCAAAGTTAAACTCCCTTACCAGCTATATTAGTCATTTGTGTAGTTTGTCACTCTTATTTCGGTCCATTTTATCTTTGTCCACTTTGTATTTTATAGCATGTGTATGAACAGGTGTCTTATATACAAGTTTAAGCATAGGCTATTTGCTAGTGGACACCTTCATTTCCTTCTCTATTTATCACCCAGAGCCATTTCATTTTGAAATGTGGGTGAAAAATTGGATAGTTTCACTTACAAAATAAAAATGACATTTAACATGGACAATACATTTTCCTCTATTTGTCACAGCTCTAAAACGCATGAACCAGCACACAGATGACTACAATGGGCCGCATATGGCTGTGGACGTAGAGAACAACATTGACCTGCACTACCGTTCACATGGCATCCCCCGCTGCAGCGTGAGGCTCCAGGAAGTGGCTCTGTTCCATTACATTAGTAACCAGATAGACGACCTGATCGCTGGGCCACACACTGTCGTCATTTTCAACATCGGGGCCCACTTCACCGCGTTCCCCATTTCCTACTTTGCTTACCGGGTGCTCCAAATCCGTCGTGCGGTCATCAATGTGTTGCGACGTGCACCGGAGACCAAGATTATTGTCAAGACAGCCAACACAGGGCACAAGGTGACGAGTGTGTGTGTGTGTGTGTGTGTGTGTGTGTGCCTTATCTCAAGACAAACTGACATACTTTGTCAGTCTGTCTGGCCACAAGTCTAGGCCTCTCTCTCTACTTTCTCCTTTTTGCCTAAAAACATTCAAAACTGGCATTTATCTTATCAAAATGAATGTGGCCTTGACATGTGTTTTGCTACGAATTGTGATGATTCAACTGACTTTTTAACTGACTCTTAACAGTTGGTTATATTGCCTGCAGAGGCTTTTTTATCTATGTCTGTTTACCCCACCGTCCTCCAGATGGTTGACCAGAAAGTTATTGAAAAAAAAATTGAAGGCCTAACAATTCTCTGATGAATTGTCCTGTGTTTTTTCTATTTATTGACATATTCCCATTATGCTGTTCATACTGTCAAATTAAGCCAGGAGAATTTGCTTGGGTTGTCTTGGTTGGCTTTGATGGTTGTCTTGTTTGGCTTGAGGCTTTGATACTCCATTGTCATTCAACTGGATGTTGTATTTTTATGTCTTCCATGGCAGAGTGGATATACAGAACCATACATGCTCTATATGGTGTATTAACTTCCTACTTAAAATAAAGCTTTTAAGACAACAGACAGCAAAAGACAGGGGTTAGTAGACTTGTGACACAGCACTGTTTTCTATAAGGTCACTTCAAGGTGTGTGGGGGAGGGGAACATACAACATTTAGCATCAAAGGAGAAAAGTGCGGGAGGGCATTTCTGAAATGTCATCATGTTTTTGTTTAGTCTGACGGTTAGAGGGAAGAGGCTCCTCCTTTTTCTGTTATACTGTTGTACCTTGTATCTGATGGCAGTTGTGTGTGTCATACGGGTGTGGTTAGTCCATCCAAATGACTTTGCAAAGACAGTGGGCACTGAAAATGTCAGAGGGGGAAGTAATATTTTTAGCATTCCTCACAGGATGTGCTTTGGCGGCTTTTTCAGGAAGTCATACTGTTGCTGAACTTTTTTCACAGTAGCCTATATGGTGTACTTTGATGTGAACGCCCAGAAACTTTTTATAATTTATTTATAAGTTATCGACTGTGGGAGTTCTGTTGGGAGCTCTGGAGGTAAAAACAAATGCACTATTGCCTGGTGCCTTTTGGCATTTTAATACAGTGTCACATATTCTTCCTTTTTAAAATTTGAACTATCCTCCCTACCTCTTGTGCAAGCTGTAGACTCGCATTAAAACCACATCTTCTGTCCCATGTGTCTTGTGCAAGGTGTAGACTCACATTAAACCCACACCTTGTGTCCCATGTGGATTATACACACTGCAGATCTTACCTGGGATCTACTTTACAGCGTTATTAAGAGTTATTAAGTGTTATATATTCATAGCCTTTTGTTGTTTTTAATTCAAAGGGTTGTGTGTTTCTGTGTGTGTTTCTGTGTTTGTGTTATGCAGGATTTCTCTCGCACTGACTGGCTAACCATGCAGCTCGATCAAATCCTGAAAGAAGCATTTCACGATGTGGGAGTCTACATTTTGGACGTGTGGCAAATGACTTCCTGTCACTATAGCAACGAGAACATCCATCCTGGCTCCGTCATCATCAAGAATGAAGTGGACATTCTACTTTCTTTCATCTGTCCCAATTAAGGCATCAATTTTCACTGTGGCTGTGTTCAGATTCCACTGTGTAACTGTCCGTGAATGAATGAATGAATGAATGAATGTTCTTTATTGTCATTGTCACAGGTACAATGAAATTGAGAGATGTCTCTGGTCAGTGCAACATCACATAAAATAAATACTTAAAAAATATAATCAATATAGAAAATAAAAATGGAATATAATCAAAAAAAGCGCTCATAGAGTAAGTACACCCTAGCAATTCAGGCCTAAAGCCACATACAGACTGTCGTAAGAGAAATTTACTAAGTATTTAAGAAATGAAGAGTCCGGAGAGATTCAGTGGATGAAAGGCTTTTTAGTCGAGGAACCAAACTTGACGAGATCCCGGAGACAAAGTCTCCCGGACAAACAAAACACAAGCTTTTTATACAGTTGAAAAGTTGGAATACATAACCGCCCCGCCAACAGGTCTGGTGATGCCCTGGCAACCATAAAACAATAAATTCCTTTTGCCTGTCGAAACCAGCAGTTGTCGCCCTGCTTATCGGTCAGACCAAATATGCTCAAACGGCACCATTTCTCCCCCATCGTCCGAAGGGCACTTCCTCGCCTAGAAAGGCCCCAAGGGACTGGAGATATTTTGATTGCACCCAAATTGTTTTACAGCAGCCAGCTGACCTCGACAGACAGAAGAATTCTACCACCAGGCACAGACATGCATTTCAGATGATCACACTAGCTTATTTGTTACATCAGTTTAGTCACCAGTCATTTCTCTTTGTTCATTACACTGTTTCACCAATCAAAGTTTGGTTTTCATTTGCATATACTTGGTCAATAACAAGAAACAACCTTAATCACACCATTAATTTGCAGTTCTCTAAACATTTCATTAAGACAATTCAAAATTCCTCCCACAAGACACGCAACATACGTCCTGATATATCACTCAAACAATCAATCACTCAATCAGTCATGTAAGCGCATCCAACAAGACATGTCTCAAAGCCGACCAGTAGTACACCGAGCTGCTGCAACTGTGTGAGCCGCCATCTTGCCTACGATGGAATGGAAAAGAACTCAGCAGGAGATGGACACATCTACAGTGCAGGCCTGCAGTTTATACCATATGATAAATAATAGCCTGTTTTATGAATAGTGCTGAGAGCTGATAATAGGGATGAGACTTGAATTTTTCACTTGCCAATAGTATTTTAGTACATTTATTATGGAGATGTAAGCCAAACAGAGTGAAGGTTGACATCATGGCGGCGGGGTCTAAAGGAGCCACAGCTCAACTGCCCTGCTAGCACTTTGCACCCACAATAACACAGAGGACGAAGTCAAAACCACTTGTATCCAAATCCATTTTAATCTCATGCCTCATGTTTATTCACCCCTGCATAGTACTGATCTTGAATTCATTTCCAGTTGAGATTTGACTTAATGCAATTTAATTTAATCCAACAGAGAAAAAGCTGACAGAACTAACTGCTAACTCCCATTTTTCTGTTCGATTACTTGCAGTTTTTGTCAGACAAATATCATATCATCACACAAAAGCTGATGGCACAGGTGGTATTCGGCAACTGGACTTTGGCTTTGTCTGTTAAAGACAGGGCAAGAACTATGGAAATATCTGCAGAGAATTTGATAGTGAGGATTGCTTTTGCAAAAGTTTGATAAGAATCTAATCGAGGGATAGGTCTGAAAATTGAAACCTAGCTTTGTGAGTGACAAAGGAGGATCCGGTAGCTGGACATTCTCTGCCAGCTATTGTATGTTATGCTATATTTAGGCATGTTTTTTTTTTTTTTTTTAACAAGGACACCGTCTTATAATGTACAGGGTATAAAACTAAATGAACAGCCTAATAAATGAAGAGCTTGAATGTCTTCTGAACCTAGAATGTCTTCTACAATTTCAACATAAGGTAAAAATTAATATGAACTGATGTGGACACACCCAATCACAGTCTTATTATTCTCAGACCATGTTGTCAATGTTCACCCATGTATTACTGTAAAGTGCTATAGGGCAAGTCGACTCAATTTGTGCTATCAAACTGGGCCGTTAAAAAGTCTACTACCAAATATCTCCACTAGATGGCCCTAGCAAAACAGATACAGACTAAAGAGTCCTCTTGGGACATAGACAAAACTGAAAGTGATCAGTCTTCAGAGCCTTTTCATGTGTGTGTTTCTGGGAAAGATAAGGAGAATGGCAAGTTCAAGTAACCAGGAACCTTTTTCGAATGTCTTTTTTATGTTTTTTTTTATGTTTTCCATGCCCCTATTTTACACAGAAAGGAAGACCAGAATCTGTGTTTTGCTGATTCTGTTCTGCTGTAAATAAATATATAAATAAATAAAGAAACCAAGGAAAATATATCAGTCTCATTATGTGTAGCTTTGATATGAACAGCTACTCTCATTCATATCTCAGCCGATATGAACAGCTCTACTCTCTTTCACAGGAGACAACTGGACAAGTTATCAGTTATATTCAAGTATACAGCAGTAGCACACTCACACTGTCCTCTACAACACATTTGCACCATTGTTGTGTCAATTTTTTTGCCATCAATTATGTCCACTAGATGGCGCTGGTGTTTTGTATCAGCGGACTGGAAAGATATACTAGAGAAGAAACAAAACTGAAAGTAAAGTGTTTCTAACAGAGCTTTCAAAAGTGCGTGTCGGTATTTATTAGAACAATGGCAGAGAAATGTTCAAGTTTCCAGGACCTTTTCACATGTCCAATTTGTTTGGATTTAATAAAGGATCCAGTGACTCTTAACTGTGGACACAACTACTGTATGGGCTGCATTAAAGGCTGCTGGGATCAGGAAGAACAGAAAGGAGTTTACAGCTGCCCTCAGTGCAGACAGACCTTCACTACCAGACCTGTTTTACAGAAAAATGATGTTTTTGTTGAGCTTGTGGAGAAATTTAAGAAGACCAAAATCCAGGTTGCTGCTGCATCTGATCAATGTATTGCTGGACCTGGAGATGTGGAGTGTGACAGCTGCACCGGACCAAAACTCAAAGCAGTCAAGACTTGCCTGGTTTGTTTGATGTCGTACTGCGAGACTCATCTCCAGCGCCACGATAAATTAATTACAGGGAAAAGGCACAATGTGGTTGATGTCACAGGTCACATCCAAGACAAGATCTGTGCTCAACACCAGAAGCTCCTGGAGGTTTTCTGCCGCACAGATCAGAGTTGTGTTTGTTTGCTATGCCTGGTGGATGAACACAAAGGCCATGACACCGTGTCAGCTGCAGCAGAGAGAGCTGAGAAAGAGGTATGTACGAGGTATGCTGCAAGGAATAGAGTGTTGAAAGAGACCACTGGTTGTTGGTCACGTTTGAAAATAAACTGTAAGACTATTGTAGATATAAGTGAATAAAATAGGAATTTTATTTCAAATGCTCACAATTAGGAACTATGAAAGTATTATTGAAATGTCTGTAGAGCTGCAAAGAATAGAGAATTGATCAATGCTATATTCTGTGATTCTTAACATACTTGCTACTAAACTTTAATAATTATTATGTGAAACATTTATGCATGTCTTGTGGCTTTATTACCAATGTTATGAGTGAGCATATGAGAGCAACTAGTGATGTATTTTAGTAATTTCTTATATCTGCCTTTTTGATCATATAGAAGCAGGTGGGGAGGACCAAGAAGAATCTCCAGCAAAGGCTTCAAGAGAGAGTGAAGAAGCTGCAGGAATTGAGACAGGCTCTGGTGACTCTCAAGGTAGGCACTGATCACAGGAGAAAACAACAACCACAGTTTCCATACAATAGGTAGATAGATGGTGTGGACCCACTCTATTATTCATTAACCTGTGAACATCATTTCAATGCTCTGTGCTGAGGTAATGATCTAATTTCACTAAGTAATTAATGCTCCAGGATCAGTTGGGAAGATGTTTGTCCAGGATTCAAAGGACCAACCAATCAACAACACTTTTTGTTCATGATGTCATTCACTACAAAAAAAATAGGGTACAGCCCACTAGAGATGGGAATCTGCTTAATGTCAAAATTATGAAGTGTCATAAATATGAGAAAAAAAATTTACAGGACATTGAAGGCCTAGTTGTACCTGTTAAGTGCTGATGGGAGCGTGTTGCTGAAATTGTTAAATTAGCTAAAGCTAGTCAAAAACTCCTGGACACAATCTAGCCAAAACTATTGTGTTCAAAATATGTGTGCTCAGGACTACATACTGCAGACTCATTATACACTGTCTATTGTTAATTTACTGAAATGACCAGACCAGCGCCATTTTATATCTGTGAGCTTCGTGATTATCTGTCTTTTAGTCCAGTGAAATTCCTCACTGCTCAGGGGTCTCCAACCTTTTTTCATTCTAAGACATCAATTCTCCTCAGAGTGAAACTGTGATCATTTTGTACCATCCAGGACAGAACTTAATTAGATTTTATTGAGATGTGATTTTATTGAGAAGCAGGTGAGGAGCTACCTGTTGGAGCACCCTACCTTAGATTCTCTTTGTGTGTTTCTTGTCAGAGCTCTGCACAGACAGCAGTGGAGGACAGTGAGAGGGTCTTTACTGAGATGATCCGCTCCATTGAGAGAAGGCGCTCTGAGGTGAGAGAGCTGATCAGAGCTCAGGAGAAGGCTGAGGTGAGTCGGGTTGAAGGACTCCTGAAGCGACTGGAGCAGGAGATTACTGATCTGAAGAGGAGAGATGCTGAGCTGGAGCAAGTTTCACACATAGAGGACCACATCCATTTCCTTAGGGTAACAACAACAACAACAACAATATGGAATTAATTTATGCTGTATTGTAACGACTGTCTACATCAGGAATGTGCAATAGGACTAGGGCACACGCCTTGGATTCTAGGAATATTGCCGCCATGTTGGTAGCACACCGAACGTAATATCCATTCATTCATATGCGGAAAGAAGCAGAAATATAGTATTAGCGATTCTTTTCCTCTTGCGATCGTAAGTTGCGCTTTTACACCCCACTATACAGCGACATACGACCAAGAAAGCAAAAACTAAGTAACAGGAACACACTAACAGGAAGGAGTAAATCCATAGTAATCCATAGTAAACTAAGGAGTGAGGCTGCCAAAATGGCGGTGCCCCCAAAGTTTTCACGTCATGATTCTAAGCCCTACTGGTTGTCACACAGTAAGACAGAATCTGGGCCATCAGAGATCTGTCTAGGGTCTTATCAGGAGGCAGTAATTACAAGACACAATGGTTTCAGTAGCAGAAGTATTTAGTAGGAAAATAATCATGTGCAGAATTACAAAGCTCAGAAGTTTATGTTAAAAATAAAATAAAAATTTTGAATCAAAATAATTTAATTCAATCCTATTATCTTTGTTACTCTTCCATTGATATCCTATTAAGCGAGCACGTCCGTGGTTCATTTGGCAGTCACCGGTTCGCATGGAAGACGGGTGCCAGAGCATGGTTCATTCGGGATTCGGGAATGGTTCAAACTGCCTAACGTGAGTTAGGGTGTACACGCATTAGGCAGTTCCAACCGTGCCCGGTGCACGTTTCGTCACCAAAGCATGGTCATAGTCCCTGGCTCGCTTGGAAAAGGTGTGCCAGGGCACGGTTCACCCAGACACGCACCACATAATCTCCTTACTCATTCTATCATTTCTCAATCTTATTATCCAAAGTCTCTCGTTGTTATAGTTAGTTATGTTTATTGTTATTTTAGTTGTGTTATGTTATGATGTGTTAAATTGTGTTATTTTTTTTTTTATTTAAGCGTATAGGTTCAAGGCCCATCACATAACCTCGTTAGTCATTCTATAATTTTCTGATCTCTTTTTTGTAGAATTTCCAGTCCGTCAATACCCCACCTCACTCTGAAGTTTTAACCAATCTCTATAGCAACTGCAACATCTCTTTTGATACTGTCAAAAAATCTGTCTCCACATTGAAAGGACAGCTGGATAATCTATTACGGCAGAAAATCCCGAACATCTCTGCAGCAGGTTGGTCATAATTATTTATTCTTTAATACTTCTAATTAATTTCTAAATGTTATTCTCACATACACAAATGTCTGTAATCACTGTGCGGAATTCAAGTCAGATGTATCATGAAAAGTGTAACACCTATGAGATGGCAGGATTAAACTCAGATTAATTTTTTCTAATCTGATACCTTCATGTTGACAGAATCAGTTTTATTTACTTTTCAGTTGAAGCCCTTGAAGCTGGATATTGATTATGTAATTTACACATTATGCGCTCCATGTTGATTTTTTTTTGTTTTGCTATTTAAATTTGGTCTCAGTATCTGTCGTCCAGGGTGTTCAAGCTTATCCAGTAACCAGACAGGACTTTTTAAAGCGTAAGTTAGTCTGGCATGTTATCACCTACACACACACACACACACACACACACACATACACACACACACACACACACACACTGTAAGTTTCTTGTCTACTTCTTCATCAGATTCCTGTCACTTCACACTGGATCCAAGTACAGCGAGCAACACATTGCTCCGTTTCTCTGAAGGGAACAGGAGGATGGAGAGGGGACATGATAACATGTCTTTCTATGGTCATCGGGAGAGATTTGATGTACCTCAGGTGCTGTGTAGAGAGGGTGTGTCTGGACGCTGCTATTGGGAGGTTGAGTGGAAAGGGCATTTAGTTTACCTAGCAGTCTCATATAAAAACATAAGTAGGAGAGGAGCAGGTATAAAGTGTATGCTTGGACGGAATGATCAGTTCTGGAGTCTTTGCCTCTCTGAGAATAGTGTCTCTTTTTTGAACAATAATAATCAAACTAAACTCCCCCTAGTGGCCAGTTCCAGAATAGGAGTGTATGTGGATCACAGTGCAGGAACTCTGGCCTTCTACAGCATCTCTGACACAATGACCCTCCTGCACAGAGTCCAGACCACATTCACTCAACCACTCCATCCTGGGTTTTGGATCTCATGTGGATCATCAGTAAATCTCTTGTGAGTCAATTAGCTTTCATATATAGGCCTACCGGTACACCCAATAAATGCACATTAACAAAAACACACACACACACACACACACACACACACA
>JAGFZM010002501.1:0-11256 GCA_017657215.1 Limnothrissa miodon | reverse complement strand
TGTGTGTGTGTGTGTGTGTGTGTGTGTGTGTGTGTTTCTGTGCCTGGCTCACAGCGTCCTTGCTGTGGAGAAAGGGGGGGGGTCTGGTACGTAACGTCAGCAAGAGCAGAATCAGCAGAGCAAAAACAACATGGCCGGCTGTGACTGGGCTGAGCAGAGCTTCAGTAATGCTGATGATATCAGCTACAGAGGAGGAGGAAATAGATAGAGAGAGAGAGGGCAACATGCACTCAGATACTACAGATACACACATTCCATTTTTTTAAAGTGCTTACAAACTACTCAGAGGTTCAATAGCTGAGCGCTAAAACACAGAAAGTCAGTGCATATCTCTGTGTAAATACCTTACCCAACTTAAATGCTGAAAATATACTGTATATGTTAATATATAAATTAGAAGACGCTATTCATAAAATACTGCACATTTCTGCATGATGCAGAAGGTCCATTCAGGACCCCAAAATACATACAGACACAGATATGTCTATAAAACCACAGCAGTTTTCTGTCACATAAAGCTGGCTCACTTTCCCAAAAGTGAGTCTGAACATAGCAGGTACTTTTTTAAGCATTTTCTGTTATCAACTTTTGATTACAACTCCATGCAGTCCAGTAAAAATACAAATCAATACAGCTTTTTCAAACCCAGAGGGCATTGTTTTGTCTGATCCCACATCTTCCATGTTAACAGGGGTCAGCTTCAGACCTCAGAGTTAGAAAAAAAGTGAAAGCATTGCACTGGTAGCTTTTTGTCTTACTCTTTTCACACACACCAAGGCAGAAATTAGTATAGGCTATTGTTTTGTTGAGAAAACACTTCTCTTTTGTATATTATTTAAATGTTTTTTATATGTTTTCATACATATGTGGCTGCATGTCCTGAACTACAGGCCTGATACATTTGGTCACATGCTTACCTTGTGACCTCTGATTCATGATCACAAGGGGTGTGGTCTACAGTTCATACCCACAGGTTAGAGATATAAGCTCCTGGTTTTCCCAGCATCAGTCAGAACTGAGGAAGCTTTCTAGATGGAAAGTGAAATCTGATCGAGCTTAAAAAGAAGTCCAGTTGCCTTAACTGAACACTATGACGACCTTGTACCTGTTTTTACAATTGTTGGTCCAGTTTAAATGAAAGTAAATATGAATGTTTACACTGACAATTCCAGAATATTCGACCAATTCCGGGCCCATCGGTGTACACTGCATACCAATTTTAATACATTGTAAATAGGCTACTGTTGAAGAAAAGGGCATTGTAGAGAATGGCGGGACGTATGTGAATGCATTATGACTTAAATGGCCAAATTCAAACTAGCGCTGAAGAGAGATGACAATCAAGTGTAAATGCATAGAAAGGCATGCCCAGGCTAACTGAATAACTAATTGGAAGCTAACATCAACTGAATGAGGCAGAGCAAAATAAAAATTGAGGAAAATTGAGTTTCTGTGTACCATTTGGTCAGTGTTAGATACCAGTGCTCTCTTTGGTCTATGTTGTATCAAATGTAACTGTTTTTGTCTACCATCAGCTCTCTGACCTTGCAAAAAAGTGATAGAAATTGAAGAAGAATGTGTACAAAAGCTGAATATGTGTAGTTGTTGTGGTAAACTATCACTAAGTTATGCAAAGATGTTGATGATGGAAATTAATGTTAAATATTTTCTGACCTGAAAAACAAGACACCAGCAGCAATTTACAGTAAGAGCAACAGGAAAATCAGCAGGTCAGAAGATAATAATGTGGTTTGTCTGCACCCCGGAAACTTTCCTGTGTACCTGTGTTTCTGAGAACACTTCTGTTAGTAAGAATTATATGGGTTGTTCCCGGACAAATGATTTATTGGAGGTGGTTGTCAAGAAAACTTGTTCTCAACTGGCAAATTTCTCTGTTGGAATACTTGGCTTATTTCTTGAAACAGTAATTACATTCTTAAAACTATAAGATAATTTGGCTAAACAGTCTTATATCTGCATTACAACTCACTTGCAAAAGCACATATCTCTCCCAAAACTGTTCATACATGCTTCAAAAGTAGATTCTTTTTCCAGTACCATCATAATTGCAAGGATCATTCCCAATGCTTTGCCACATTTCACTTAGTTCTTTTGGCAGAAAACCTTGGATGGTTTAGCACAATTCCATGGATCACCTGCAGAAGCCCATATCTCTCCCAAAACAGTTTATCCATGTGTCAAAACTAAATCTCTTTCCCATATAAGAAGTCCCTCTTCTGCCCCCAAAATGCATTTGGCTTATAAACACTGCAGGTCAAAATGCTTAGATGTTTTGTCATTTTTGCATAGGTCTATAGGTAACAGAATACAAATATGTATAAAACTAAAGAAAAAAAGAGAGCAGCCTCTAAAGTCTGACATCACACACACTGCATTCATGCTGCCAAGGAAATTGGCACTAAAAAACACATGAAATCAATACATACCTGTTAATACTTAATACGTTTTTGTCACTTTCGAAGAGGTCTATGTTACAGAATATACATTAAATATGTATAAAACAGCCTCTAAACAAAACAAAACAAACAGTGAAACAGTAAGAGCAGCCTCTAAAGTTTGACATCACAGACACAGACACTGCATTCATACTGCCAAGGAAATCATAGCCATTTTTATTCACACACATAAAGTAACTTAGAGTAACCTACATAAAAAGAAAATGTATGCATCTTTCTAGCCTACATGCAAGAAATATTTAAAGGCCCACTATGCAACATTTTTCATTTAATTAATCCGTTTCATACTGTTTAGGATGCTAAAATGAGTCATTACACGGCGAACGAACGGTGTAGAATGCGCCACCGTGGCCAGTAGCGGTAGATACAGCACTTGCAATGTTCAGCAGCGCGGTCCGCCTCCAATAGAATGCAGTGCAATACAGTGGTCTTTAGAGGGAACTCGTGAGAGAGAAAAACAGAACGTTGCTTAGCCCCTCTTTAAACAAACAAAAACAAGAAAATTATGTTCAGCCTGCAATGCAGTAATAAAGTTTCACAACTACAGTAACAGTTTCACTGGTAAGTGCCATCCCCCTCTCTTTCCTGGGTACCATCCTTATCTCAATGGCCTGACCCAGTATGGCGGGTTGAAATTCACATAATCTCACTTTCCTTGCTGCACTATTGATATCCATAGATAACAATATTTGGCCTGACAAACAGGAACATGAGGATCATGTTAAAGAGAAACACAAGCTTGGATCAAAATTCCATCAAAATTGCAAGGATCATTCTAAATGCTTTGGCACATTTGCACGTTTTTGTCACTTTCCCAAAGGTCTAGGTTACAGAATATAAATATGTATAAAACAGCCTCTAAACAAAAAACAAACAGTAGAACAGTATGAGCAGCCTCTAAAGTTTGACATCACACACATTGCATTCGTACTGCCAAGGACATCATAGTCTTCTCATAGACTTCTCATTTTGATGACATTGGCAGTTTCATTGACATTAATAATTGCTTTTGAGGGATGGATTATCAATTCTGAGCAAGTGACATGCTCTTGCCAACTGCCATTTGAGAAATGTACAAACTCCTGC
This sequence comes from Limnothrissa miodon, assembly GCA_017657215.1. Taxonomy (NCBI): domain Eukaryota; kingdom Metazoa; phylum Chordata; class Actinopteri; order Clupeiformes; family Clupeidae; genus Limnothrissa; species Limnothrissa miodon. The sequence continues at coordinate 7,693 of JAGFZM010002501.1, read as the reverse complement.
AAATTTTAATAGTGATGTGAGAAAAGCATCAAAGCGACTGAGAAAAACGTAAATGTTTTTTTTTTTTTGTAATTTAAGTCATGGAAATTGAATCAAAATATGTACAAACCCTGAAAATGTATAGCTACCTGAAACGTTCTATGCAAAGACATTGACGAAGGAAAACAATGCCACATATTTTCTGACCTATAAGAAACAAGCAATCAACCGCATTTACCGTTAGAGCAACAGGAAAATCAGCAGATTAAGTTAAGTCTCTTTTATTGTCAATTTCTCTACATATACTGGACATACACATACGTTTCTAGCTATCCCACAGTGATGCACACGGTCAGGAGAGCAGGGGCCGCTGCGTCTACACGCGCCGCCTGCTATGGCATTCACCCAATCACACACCGGGAGCAATTTGGACACTTCTATGGTGTCAGGTAGAGTGGGGCTCGAACCTGTAACCTTGCGGTCACCGAACGGCTCCTCTACCACCTGCACCACCACCATAGAGAATTAGATTAGATAACAATATGGTTTATCTCTAAAAGATCAGTTTTTCGCCTACGCACCATTGCTAAGGTTATAAAATTCCTATTCTGTCAGGATGCAGAAAAACTAATACATTTGTTACCTCTGGACTTGATTATTGTAATGCTCTGTTCTCTGGATGTGGTACTACCAGCATTCAAAAAGCTAACTAATACGAAATTGAAACGCAAGCACTCACTAGGACCCAAAAAATATGAACACATCTCACCTATCCTCACTTCCTTACATCGGCTCCCTTTTAGTTTATTGGTTTTAAAATACTCCTTCTAATAAAACTCTTAATGGCCTTGCTTCTGCATATAAAAGACTTACTTGTTCTCTACCACCCTTCCTTAAGGTTACAGAATGCTGGTCCCCTTGTTATTCCTCCATATTGCAGCTCATTATACTGGGAATGAAATATTTTGGTCATGAATAAAAGCCCTAGTCACAGTCTCTAAAGTTTGACATCACAGACACAGACACTGCATTCATACTACCAAGGAAATCATAGCCATTTTTATTCACACACATAAAGTAACTTAGAGTAACCTACATAAAAAGAAAATGTATGCATCTTTCTAGTCTACATGCAAGAAATATTTAAACAAACAAAAACAAGAAAATGATGTTCAGCCTGCAATGCAGTAAATAAAGTTTCCCAAAAGTTTCACTGGTAAGTGCCATCCCCCTCCCTTTCCTGGGTAGGCCTATTGCTTATCTCACTGGCCATCCACTCACACTGATCCAGTATGGCGGGTTGAAATTCACACTATTCCACTTGATCACTTTCCTCGCTGCACTGCAAGAAATGATATCCATAGATAACACTATTTGGCCAGACAGACACGAACATGAGGATGTGTTCTGATACTGGATATTCACATATGTGCACAGCTTTATCAAAAGGATGTTTCTTATGTTTGTTCTAAATACATAAGTGACTGCAGTGTGTTTTCTTTTGCATGATGCTGCAGAATTACAAACATCAGTAAAAATGTGAAACATACGTATTCAGTCTCTGGTACTCACTTACTTACTCCCCTAACTACAACAATCTCTAACTTTACTGTAGATGTCAAATAGCTTTACAAGTAGTGTATAGTTCTGTGTTGAGCAATTTTAGTGTCACTGAATTCTGTCCTTTTTATTTGCATTGGAAAACAATGAGAGAAGTAAATGTCGCAATGAAAACATGACAAATCCATTTGACTAACTTGTTCAAAAAGATAGTGTCAAGACTTCTTATTTTGATGACAGTGGCAGTTTCATTGACTCGAATACTTGCTTCTGAGGGATGGATTATCAATTTTGAGCAAGTGACGTGCTTTTGCAGGTTATCCGGTTTTGCAGTTTGCACTGTTTTGAGAAATGCACTGCTGTGCAAATTTTAGTAGTGATGTGAGAAAAGCACAAAAGCGACTGAGAAAAACTGCAAATCTCCATGGCTTATTTTTGTATAGGCACCAAGCCATGAAAATTAAATCAAAATATGTACCTACTACCTACCTATGTACCTACTAACTACCTGAAAAGTTCTATGCGGAAATTAAATATTGATGAAGGAAATCAATGCTACATATTGTCTGACAAGCAATCAACAGCAATTTACGGTAAGAGCAACAAGTAAAAAAAAAACAGCAGATCAGCAGATCCAGTAATAATGTGGTTTATCTTCACCCCAGAGATTTTCCTTTGTAGCCTACCTGTGATTCTGAGAAAAGATAGCCCCCCCCCCACACACTTTTGTTAGTAGCCTAAGGATTAGATGCGTTGTTCCAGGAAAAAAATATTAATTGGAGGTGTGTCAAGAAAACTCGTTCTCAACTGCCAAATGGAATAACGAGAAACACAAGCTTGAGTGTCTTTTTAGTCATGCACAGAGGAGAGAGATCAAATGCCACAGTGATCAAAAAACAGTCTCTGACTCCCTTTTTGCAGACTGCTTTTATTCATTGACAGTTTTTCTCTCTTGGCTTATTTCTTGAAACACAAATTACATAAACGTTCCAACCACAGGGGGAAGAGCTTTCTGCTACCGTGCACCTGTCCCATTGAATTCAATATTTTGAACGGTGTGTGTACTCTGCAGACATACTTTTGGCCACCTTTATCTCTCTCTCTCTCTTATTAGACTTTTACACTATCAGTGAACCTCTATCTATCTCATTAGGCTTCACACTAATCATTCATTAATAATTCATTCAAAGTTTCTTACTGGCAGATGTGACAGTGCAAACACTCTTAAAACAATAGGATATCTATGGTCTATGGTCACTGAACAGGATGTTTATAGGCTACAACAGGTACCCTACAATTCCTCAAGCAGGTTTAAAGATATTCAAAGATAGAATTTTTCCAGGTTGGGATACCTGAAACTGCATATTGCAGCTCATTACACTGGGAATTAAATATTTTGGTCATGAATAAAAGTCGTAGTCACAGTTCTCACTGCAGAAAAAAAAACTGTGCATTTAATCTTCTGACATTCTGGGGTGCTTTCTGGGGGGGCCCAGCCCTGCTATAGGAACGTTAAAGGGAAATGGGTGCATGGGAAACTACTTTTAGAAGGCCCTCTTAGGCCCTCCTATTATGTTCCTGGCTTCTGGCTACCAGGGGGTCCTAGGGAGGATGGGGGCTTTTAGAGGGCCCTCTGATTATGAGGGCCCTACTAGGAGACCCTAGGGAGGAGGGTGTAGTGTACCTTTAGAGGGCCATCTGACTACAAGGGCCTCTACCATGGGGCCCCTGGCTTCTGGGGGAAGGGGAGGGGGTGTGTTAACAGCCTTACAGAAGGCCCTCTGACTTGGGAATGATAGCATGGTGGGATGGAGGCGTTTAACCTGCCCGCTGAGTGGCCCCCACACCAGTGTAGCAGTGTATCTCACTCGTTGCAACATATCCTTCAGATCTGAACATGAGCCTGGCGGATGAACTGATGCAGTATAAGTCATTCATGTCAGAAAAAGAGACATGCCCAAGTAAAATGCTCAGAACAATGACGGATTTAGATTTGCAATCAGCCTTTCCAAATGCGTACATACAGTAGCACTTCGACTTTTTTTTACCCTGCCTATTACAAACTGTACTCATTTTCCAAACTCACTCGCATTCAAAATTTCAAAATGAACTCAGGATTAGGATGTGCCAAAAACGCCTGAATTCACTGTCACTTCTGGCCCTCAAATCAGAGTTGGTTAGACAGCTTAACCAGAGACGGTTGATGAAGCGTTCTAAAAGATCTTTGGCTTAACTTTGATGAGTTACGGGATGACTTTGCAAGACGGAAGAGTAGAAAGAAAGTTATGTAAGGTAGGCTATTGACAGATGGGTTAGGGTTAGTGTTTGACAGGTGATATAACTTTTTCATTTTTTTTTTTACTAGTTCACAGCACAACGCTCTTGAACGTTTTGCCCAGGAGCCCACACGACCCACAATCCGTCCCTGGTTGCAACATGTTTTGGCCTACAAAAAGGTGAACTATCTGTCTGTGCCACCAGAGAGTTAATAAGCCATGGCTCTCAATCTATGAGCATCCCTGAGCTTTCTCTGACTTCACCTTATTCTTGCATCATGCGGGTGTCAGCGTGTCCCTGGCAGCCTTGTACAGATTGATGCAAGTAATGGACAGGTGGTTGGGGTGAATGGGAATGATGACATCTACACGCTGTATGGATCATCATGGACACAGTTGTAACCATAGTAATCTTGGTGTGTTTGTCAAACAATACTGTTTGGGTTGATGAATGAACACATCTATTGTTGATTAAACATGTATGGAAGAATGAGGTGGCTCTGCCTTTACTCTGCCTTGGTTTTAATGGGAATGTCTTAAACAACTGATTGTCTACTGTCAATAATCACAACGATTCTGTCTTCTTTTGCCATCAGTAAAGGATATCATGCGTCATTATGCATGCACAAAGAATTGACTCATACGGTTTCTTTAGCTCCACTTATTTAACCAGGTGTAGGACTCCTTTCTGTCTAAATAGACAGACACCATCTCTGGTAAAAGGCTGACTACTTTGACATTAAAAGGTTGATAATCATATGCTCATAGCCAAGGGATAAGTCAAGGGTTATGGGGGACATTCATCCACCAATTTAAAAAAATGATTCTGATTGATAGCTGCCTGGGTAGTCTTACCAACAGGATAGTGGTAAAAGGTATACTGTCAGTAAGTCAAGTAGAATACAGGTTCATAACAGGCGTATTGGAATGGAACTGAGAGCAGGTTTCATTATTTTAATTTAATTCAATTCAATTTTATTTATATTGTGCATTTTTACAAAAGGCATGTCACAAAGCGCTTAACAAAAGAGGCCCAGTGAGCAACAGGGGCAAGGAAAAACTCCCTAGCAGCGTTTTTTGTTTTTACTTGTTATGGTAAAGGCAGAAACCTTGGGCAGTTCAGACGGCTCAAGGGGCTAACCCAACTGCCTAGGGCAGGTTTTCAGTCTCTCAGATGATGAGTAGTCCACTATTATTCCATTAGATACACATTACAAGAAAATTTTGGTAAATGAAGTAATATAGGAGTCCCATTAGAATCCCAGGATGTAGTCCCATGTCATTAGGCGCAGTCAAGCCAGGGGCCGGTTGGAGGCTGTATCAATCATGTCAGGTTCATCTGTGAAGCTGAAGGCAGACCGCCCAGGAAGCCAGAGATGCAAGATCAGGCAGTGGATGGCAGGGGTGACCCTCAGCAGGGAGGCAGTGGCATGGACAGTGGAGTGGGTTGAGGACCATTCAGGAGTGCCGCCGGATCAGTCAGACCGGAACAGTCTCCATCAGATTTCAGAGAATGTCAGTTATATTGCATGTGCAATCATGTACAGATGTTGGCTAAGTGAAGAGAGAGAAATAAGTGGAGAGGAAAGAGAGAGGAGGAGAAAGACAGAGTGAAAATTGTACGGGTTAACAGATGGGTGGATTGTGGCGGCATTAAACTATAGCAGCATGGTATGATGTATAACAAGCCAACACCACCAAAGGAAATGGTCAGTGGCCACCAAGCCCTGGACGGGAGTTTACAGCAGAGGCAGTCCTTTCCAATAATACCCTGAGGAGGTGTGGCTTACCATACAACATCCCTAACTAAAGGGGTCAGTAAATAGAAAAGTTTTGAGTCTAGACTTAAAGGTGTTGAGAGTGTCCGCTTGACGAATGTTAGAAGGGAGTTTGTTCCACAGGACAGGCGCACGATGGCAGAATGCTCTTCCTCCCATTGTGGATTTTGATATTCTAGGAATTACTAGGAGACCAGGATTCTGTGACCTTAGGGGTCTAGAAGGGTGGTAGGGAACAAGTAAGGGCGTATTCACACCTGCACTGTTTGGTCCACTTTAAACAGACCAGAGTTCGTTTCCCACGATGGTCCGGACCTTTTGTGCAGGTGTGAATACAACAAACGAATCCTGGTGCGGACCAAACAACCGGACCGAGACCCACTTTTTGAGGTGGTCTCGGTCCGCTTCCAAACGGACTCTGGTGCTCAAGTCTTTTCTGTCCAATGGGAGCAGCGATCGTCAGTCACACACGTGGATATATGTGTCAGAATAAAGTTTGTTTGCAAAAAGTGCAGTGTGAATGCAAACCGCACCAAATGAAAAAAAAAAAAATAGTCCGCTAATGATCCGGACCAAACAAGTGGACCAAAGGACTTTTCAGGTGTGAATACACCCTTAGTCTTTAAGGGTGCAAGGCCATTAAGGGCTTTATATGTTAGGAGAAGTATTTTGAAATCAATTCGGCAATTCGGATGGGTGTGATATGTTCATATTTTTTTGTCCTAGTTTTTGTCCTTAATCTATGTTTATTTATCTACCTTTTTGTTCTTTTCCCTACAAACAGCAGTTAGTCTCCTTGAAACACAGCGCTATGGATTGATTTATACCCTTTATAATCAAATGGTTCAGGAAACAGAACCTAATTTCTTTGCCTTATTCAGTTAATGATAGCCAACGGTTCATAATTCAGTCTATGTTAAATATAAAATGTTCTTGTTCTTTTTGCTATAGCCTACCAAAGACTCTTGGTGATCTTGGATAACAAGGCTTAAAAAACAGAGCCCCATTCTCATCTGCTTGCTTGCTTGAACTTTAGTTCCCAAACTAGACTTAGTCCAACATTAATTGGATCGGACTTACATAATGTAACCTAAAATAATAAATATATACCAAAATGCTAAAATAATGTCAAAATGCTATGATAATAATAATAATAATAATAATAATAATAATAATAATAATAAATCAATAAATATGCTAATGATCATATGATTAGTATATTGCCTTAGACACACCCTCACACTCTATTTAGCGCACCTCTGAATAAACAAGCAAACATTTCTACGACTCTCTAAATGAAAATGACAGACTCTGTGAGTCTAGACTGTTAGTGTTTATGGGTCACATTTCCATTGGTGACTTGGAAATGTGAAACAAAAAAACCCAATATGTGAAATTGTGAAATTATGGTAAGACATCAAGTCAAGTGTTTTTTTTTATTGTCATTTCAGCCCCATACACAGTATAAAGTGAGATGAGACAACGTTCCACCATGGATCCAAGTGGTGTTACATCGCTGAATTTATCCACACATCCACACGGGAACGCATGCTTGTCAGAAGTCCGCCCTAATATCGGGGCCTTGGGCGACATCTGCTGGACAATTTGTGAATATTTTCCTTGTGCTGCTGCTCACATTTCACTACACCTGTTATCTGTTATCATTATCTACGCCTAATCATTGATGGTGTTATGTGAGTGGTTCTTGGGTTAAGGGGAAAGGGGACATTGGAACTTCAGTACTGCTTTGTCCATCCATCTGCGACCCCTGTTTGACTGTGACCCCTGTCTGTCTGTCTGTCTGTCTGTATGTATGTCTGTCAGATTAGTAAGTCTGACTCGATCTTGTAGTTGTTTTTTTTGTTTGTTTTTTTGTTCTCATTTTTGTACCAGTCTGTAACCTTAAAGATACACCTTTGTTGAAGTGTTTTTTGGTTTTCCCTTTTGAGAAGTTTGCTTTTTGTTCTGGAGGTAGACCTTTGTCAAAGTGCTGTTTTGAATTGCCATAATTTTCGTTCAGTTCCTCTCTAAACTTGACTGGCAAAATTAAGATAATTTTTTCCCCTGCACTTCTGTATCCTTCCGAATCCTGACAATGTT
>JAGFZM010002498.1:0-23684 GCA_017657215.1 Limnothrissa miodon | reverse complement strand
AAACCATGTGGTGTCAAATCAGCTGTCATATGATGATGTTTTAGATGGCTTTGCTGCAAGAAAGACCAGGAAAGTAAAACTGTAGCAGGTTGCGTAAGGTTGAGGATATGGTTATGATGGGTATGTGTGTCATTTGTTAAGATGGTTGTGTAGTATAAGGCAGTACTAGAGTTAAGCCAGTACTAAAAAACAGCACCAGAGGTCTTGGTAAGTGCAACTTTCAAGTTTCAACTTTCAACTTTCAAGCAAAATACAAAACTGTATTTTGCTACGATACTTGGGTTGGAACATCAGCAAACGCCACTAATCACTCCATGTTTTAAGGATAGAAACAACACATACCCATTGCTAGCCATTTTAAAGGCAGGCAGAGGCGATTCTATATTTCTCAAATAGCCAGGAGCAATCATCAAGATTTTGGTGTCAACCACTTTATTTCATTTTAGACAACCTGTGAAAGGGGCTCAATGTGTTAAAAACCGAACTATCCCTTTAAGCATCATGTTTCCTCTAAAGTCCAAACAAGCATGTATTCGTCTGTTTTGTTTCCTTAGAACCTAGTCATATGATTGAGACAATGATCATAGGAGAGATGGTTGGGAGAGAGGTGTCCATGGGCTGTAGGGTGTTTAACAGATGATTCAGAAGCAATTCACTAGTTTATTAGGCTTTCTGAAAACAGAATGCCTCTGTTTGCCCAAGCAGTGATGAAATTTAACCACTAAAGAAATAAAAATATTTTGTTTTGGCACATTGTTAGACTATATTGTACTTGTCTAACATATGCATTGTACTTAAATGCATTCATTTACAATGGTTTTACATGTAGTTGAAAGAATCTAGGGCATCCCAAAAAATTAAACATTAAATGAATTAGGGCGGGGCGAAAAACAAAAATCTTGATTAATTGAACATTTTAACTCGATTACGATTAATAAACAATTATTTTATTTATTTATTTATTTATTTATTTATTTATTTATTTTACCCTCATAGTTCACTGACAGTACATATGCTCACATATTACAAGTGAGAGATTATTGAATGAAGGGTGCATTACTTGATGAAAATAATTGAAGGAAACACACTACTATGTATGATTAAAAAAACATTGATGGTCAATAAATAAAGTAATTGAAATAATCAACTTGGAAAAATTTGATCGATTAAAGGTTCTGATGTCGATTACGAAGATCTTTCGATTAATTGCCCAGCCCTAAAATGAGTCATAGAACATGTTTTTTGACCATCAGAAATTGTTCTTTGAGGCTCAATAATAGTGTATGTAAATTTGTGCGTCTGAAAGTGAGTCAGGAGCACTGCGAGAGCGTCTTATACAGGCTAATTTAAAAGGCTTAGAACGAAACATTTCTTATTTAAGCTTTTGCGCATAATGGCATTTTTTCCCCGCAGATTACTTTTACTTTTGTGCTTTAAGTAGTTTTGAAACCCTATATACTTTACTTTTACTTGAGTAAAAACTTTAAGTTGATACTTCAACTTCTACAAAAGTCTTTTTAAACTCTAGTATCTATACTTCTACTTGAGTAAGGAATGTCTGTACTTTTGACACCTCTGATCAGTAGTAGTATTAGATTTCATTAGCAAATGAAATTTAGGAGGGTGGCCAATCAGACTACTTTAAACAACTTCATACTGCATGTCTGTCATTCATTTTTCACCACTTCTTCATTTTGTTTTGCTTGGCTAAGCAGGAGCATCACACAGACGTGTGCTGTGTTCAAACCATAGACTGTATATAATAAATGGACAAAGCATCTGTGACGTCACCCATAGAATTCCTTAACAGTGAAAATGAAGCCAAAATCGGGGGTTATGGGCGCTGCCATCTTGGACGGTTAAGTCAACGTTCTAAACCCGCCTACGCCGGGTCCGTCCAATTAAGGATAACAGGTGGAGCCGGTGCTACCCTGAGAACGCTGAGGCATCATTTCGGAACTGGAGCCCCTTTTTCCTAAGTGAAGTGAACCCATGCTGAATGAAAAAAAAACTGCTGGTGAGTGAAAATTGTTTAGTAAAATTGCTTAGCTTCTTTATACATGTTGTACGTTACTGTTCATATAAGTCCGGTATGAATCACCGATAAGTAGGCTTTGAGAACAGACTTCTTCAGGCACAGCCGTGAATTGTTTTAGTAATGCTAAACTGACGTGTGCTAGCGCAAGTTAGCTATGGACACCACCTCATCTCCTACACCAGCCCCCCTAATCTTTGATGTGTGAAGCTGAAATGGACGTTATCGACTGTAATGTAATCTCGTTTGGTAGGCATACATTGAGGGCTAAATGAAAGTGTACGTTCTCATTTTTGGTTGGGTTATGCATGGTATCTTGTGAAGCTTACCTGAAAATACCTGTGATACCTGAAATATCACAGGTGCAAGGACGAAAATGTGACATAACACCGGTCAACATTACGAGGTGGTTGTAAAAGGCTTAACATAAGCAAAACATTTTTTAATTTCAGTCGAATATTATTCTTTACTGTTCTTCACGCACCTTACTTGTAACATGCTGAATGTTGTAGCTACTGAGCTTGCTAAGTGTTGTACGACAGAACTCAATTAGATTATACTGTATAATATATCAAAACATTTTTTACAGTTCCCATTGTATGAAGATGGTCGCTGTTGGATGAAACGCTTGTCAATGTTCTGGGTTGGAGCAGAAAATGAAGACCAAGAGACAGCCTACTTTTCTTTCATCACAAACTTCATGTTATGGATGCAACTTTTAAACACTGGTGTTTACTTTTTGTGTAGCAGCTATGCACAGTAGGCTAGACCCACTTGCCCTAGAACAAGGCACAGGAATTACTTTAATCAAACCAAAAGACTTGAGATAAGCACTGAGGCAATTCCATCTTAAGGTTAAGAGATCTTTGATGCATGTTACTCTGTTAAATTAAGATTTGAAACCTGAAGAGTGCACATGTAACTTTACATCTGGAACTGTCACAAGACCTTTAACAAATTTCCTAATTAAGTAAGTTGAAACATAAGTTGGAATTGTTTACACAACACACACCTGAAATATATGGAAATTACATTTTTATTGTGGAAATTTTTTTTATTAATTACAAACTTCATGAACCGGAAATTCCATATATTTTTAGCTTGAATTACAGAACATGCCATCCAAAATTAAAAACCATACGAGTAAGACACTTTAAAGAAATATGATAAAATAAATAAGTATGAAGTCAACAAAATGTTGTGCGTTTTGTTTTTTGCTGTTTGAGAGGCCATCTTGGTGTCTCTGGGTAATGTCAGACAGGGCGTTGGGTCAACTGGTTCAATTTCATTTCAGCACTCATCTGGCCTGCGGATGCTCTGCAGTTTCCACTAGTTAGACCAGAAATATATACAGTATGAGGGGGAAAGCATGTTTTTAGAACAGGCAGTTAGATACATTAAATGGTTTCTTTGGAGGAAACAAAGATCAGTACCTTCCAAAATGCTGCCTGCGCAGCTGTAGCGTCTTATCCATGGGGTCCAGCCTGTTTGGAAAAGATAAGTAATGTTTGTTTAAAATGTTGGAACAATCTGTCTAACAATCCAACAAGAAATTACATGTTGGAGAAAAAAAAATGTAATTACATTAGACAACCAGCTGTTTAATATCCAAGTGTGTTTGGCCAAGCTGTCAATTACCAGGCAAATGTTTTACTGACAAGTGTGTGTGTAACACTTCGTACCCTTTAATAGAGGTACACTATTATTCTGACCAATAACTACAAACACAAACAAGGGCACTTTTCCAGTTCATCTTAGCTTACAAGAAAAATAGACCAGTGTCTGATTTTCTCCACAAGTCACGTCAATTTCATTTCAGTGCACAGCTGTCCCATCAAACTAACTATGCAATTCAGCAACTGAATGCTATTTCTTCACTGCAGAGATTACATTTTAATCCACAGTAATTACCTTCCAACTAATCGAAAGGTAAATAAAGCCTATGCCTTCATAATCAATGAATGTCAATGACCGACGGCTCAGCTATGGGTTTCTTATAACGTTCATTTCTGACAAGTTTAGCAAGGCAGAGTTATGACCCAACTGATGGCGTGGATTTCACAACCTTCAATTCCACATAACGTTAAAGATGGAACGGAATTTGGTCAATCAATTCCGTCTTATTTTAAAGTAAGTGTCAGATAAACCGTAGACTGCAATCTTTGGTTTTAACGTTACAAGAGAGCGTTTGTTAACGTTTTATTAATACATTACACTCTCCATTAGGATAGTTATAGCTAACGTTAGCTTTGCTGTTGTTAGTCAAAGGGATGCTACGCCTCCTATTAAAATGTCTCTGGGTATTTAACGTTAAGTCCGCAAAGGTAATACCACTTTACTCTTCCTAACGTTATCGAAATAAACAACTGTGAGGCAGATATCAACGTGCTGGGTTCACTTCAGGTGCTGTATGATTTTAAGACCTGGACATAGCATGCTAACTAACGTTACATGCTACATATGCAGCGATGCTACATATTTTTTAACAGTGACAAGTAAGACTGAAATGACACTTACCGGATAAAATGTGAAGCCTTCTTGGATGGTCGGTTACCAACAGGAGATGACACTTACAAAATTAACTGAAATATTAACGTAGTGGTGATCTTGAAGTTCAGGTTTGAATGGGCGACGATGATGGCCCCATTAACAACCCCAAACTTTAGAACCCGGCTCTGATTGGCCATTGACAGCTGTCAATCATCCCTCAATTTGCTAAAGATAAAACTAATCTGTGCACTAAGCTGATGAATTTAAAAATAATTCACCCCCCTCACAGTTGTCATGGACTCAAAAATGATCGAAATGCACTAAAACCGTTTTTTGAACCAGGCTGTAAATATGTTTATTTTTACTGTGAAAATGGACTTTTTAACATGGGGGTCTATGGGAATTGACTCCCTTTTGCAGCCGGCCCCCAGCGGATGACTGTGGTATTGCAACTTTAGAACGTTCATTTTTGGCTTCATTGTCTGACATGGAATGTTGCCGCCTGGTTCAAACCTGTTCATGGGGCCCAAATGCCAGTGACCATGGTCCCAGGGTACATGGCTGTTTTGAAGAGGCTCATAATGCCACCGCTTGTTTGGCCATGCAGCTGGCGTGTTTGAGTTGGCAGACACCCGTGTGGACGGCTATGAGGGCTGTTTGGGACTTTGCTGTGCACACACCATTCCCTCCCCCGGCATCCACAGCTCTGCTTGAAATGCCCCAATCAATGTGCAGTTGGCGTGGCGCTGGGGTCAACACAAGGTTAGTCCTGGCTCCAGAGCCATCATCTGGATGCCCCCTGTCCCTACCACACACAAAACACAATAACTCACTATATAACAGATGCAGAAGGTGATAGATTGTGATTTGAGTCTCAAAACAAGCCAGCAGGATGTAAAATGAGTGCAGATCCAAAACCTTTTCTCTTTCCTAGTTACCCAAACGTTCCCTGGCATTGTTCTCTTGCTAAGATAAGTCTTTATAGTGAGATTGAACAAGAGAGGCCTGAGGGAATTGATCAGACACTTTGTGATAAGAAATGTTGTCAAGCACTGTCAGATTCAATTTGCAAAGAGCAAATGGGGAAATATACAATATAAAAAGCAGCGGTAAATTCTACTGTCTGTAGACATCTATCCCCATTGTTGGCGGCACAGACAGAGAACTGCTTTCCTCGCCTAGCGCAGCTGCTGCTGTTGCATGATATTTTCCCAAGATGTCCACTCTGTTGCCTTATTTCAACAATACTGATGTGACGGTTAATGAGCTGTCAATCTCTGCAGGCAAACAACTGCACTCATCTGTTTGGTCTTTCATTAAGTTTGTCGCCTTTAACCTGTTTTGAGAGGCCGTAAATGTGGGCAGCGGTTTAGGGGATTATTGTTGTGAAGTGGCTGCTGCCTTGTGCTCTGAGCATGCGACTTGGACAGAGACATGCTCAATCCATAAGCTTATTAAGCCGAGCGAATTCACCGAGTCGTTGCTGTGGATAAGCCAACTGTAAAAAGCTGTCTGTGCTGCATCCGCTTCAGTGCACCAAGAATGTTTCAGGCTTAAGACATCAGAGAAGCTTCTGAAAGTCTTCAGTATCTGCAAACAAATCTTAGCTTAGTTTTCAAATTTCATTTTGTGAAGGAACCAGAAAAGACATTTTTACATTATTTTCTTTATTGAACTGCCCATGTAAGGCCATGGACTATAGTAGATGCTGTTTACCTTAGTGGTCAGATTATCATAATACCACATTTACATTCGCTAATTGATCAGCAAGGCAGACAGAGAGGGAGATTCGGCACCGGCTTGGCACTTATATCATTTAATGGCTTCATGTTAAAAGAAATGCTCTGGAGCGATCAGTGCAGGTCAGTTTCTGTGTCTGTGCTGCAGCACAGCCACTCTGTCAGCGTGTCTCTGGGGCTGGAGCTGTGGTGATTGCCACCACTCACCATTCCCTCTGACGTTTGTGTGTCCCACCCTTCCCACCCTACTCCCTCTGAAGTAGCAGCTGATATTGGTTCATTTGCAACTCTGGGATGGCATCTGGCCCATCCAGCCCAGCACCCATCTTCCTGCTAACAGGCTGGGGTCCGCTGCACCATTTCTCTCTGGGGTCAATTGCTGGCTGCACTCCCAGACTCCTCTAACGGTCTTGGAGGCTAACTGATAGCAGCTCCCCCTGGCAAAGCTAGTGCACCTACTAAAATATTCACAGGTGGAATTTGGCAGAAAAATAATAATAAATAATAATATCTAGGAAAAAAAACAGAGACAACTCAAGGTTAAAATGTTGGAAGATGATACAACAGCTATAGTGCGTTAGCTGTTTGGCGATTCGTGCCAGCAAGAGAGAGTGAGACGGAGTGTGATTGTTACTGGTAGGGACCTCCCTTTCAGCTCCTCATCACCCAGATGTCCAGGTAAGGCCCTTTTGCCTGCGGCTGTTTTTCAGGTGCCACCTGGTGTGCTTGGCTCCAGATGGCTTGATCCCTCATCCTCCCACCACTTCCAAAGGCCCCTCATAGTTTTTTTTTCCCAGTGGAGCTCAGAGGATCTGTCATGGCCCACTCGAATGTAATTTACACAAATTTTCTAATATGACTGGGAGGTAATGACAAAGAACTGGTTTGCGACGCCCTCTTTCACCCCATGTTCCTCCCCAAGAACGAGCTGATTCGATTAGTCCTGACAGAGTGACACGCAGCCAGTCGACAGACAGCCAGCGAGCAAGCGAGCATGAGAGAGCTGGAGAGAGAGAAGATGGAGGGACTCACAGCATGGCAGGATGTGACAGGTTGACATGACACTCAGGACAGAACTGCAGCCAGGGATTACCTCTTTGTCCCCTTTCAAAATCATTTCCTTCCTGCCTTTTTACACATGGCTAACCCAGTGTGCACTAGGTGAATTTTCTTTTTCCCACTCCTGACAGCAGGCACTCATTTGAGAGAGGCAACACAGTACCGGTAATGTGCTGAAGCAACATGACCATGAACACAGACTTCTAGAGCTTGCAGTTACTAGGCCAATATTCGCTCATTTATTACCAGTTGAACTTAGTTGTAGGAAAAGGGTGGTGGTGGCGCAGGTGGTAGATGAGCCGTTTGGTGACTGCAAGGTTGCAGGGTTCGAGCCCCATCTCTACCTGACCCCATCGAGGTGTCCTTGAGCAAGACACTGAACCCCAGAATTGCTCCTGGTGGCAGGCTGGAGCTTTGCATGGTAATCCCCTCCACTGGTGTGTGAGGGATTGGGTGAATGCCATAGCAGGCAGCGCGTGTAGACGCAGCGGCCTCTGGCTCTCCTGACTGTGCGCATCACTGTGGGATAGCTAGAAACGTAATTTCGATTCCTCTGTATGTCCAGTATATGTAGAGAATTGACAATAAAGAGACTTAACTTAAAAAATGTGGGCACTGTCAATACCCGATCTGTTATGCACATTTCTTTGTTTTTTCTTTGTTAATTTACGACACTACCTGATCCGTTCCTTACATACCGTGAAAATTCAATCACCTCCGAGAACTTACCTCAGTAGGAGCTGTGATCAGCGAGAGACAGACGTAACTGTACTGGAGTGAGAGAACAACTTTGGCACAATTCGTGGAATTCTCCGATAAGCGCGCAAGTCTGTTTTTACGCAATTTCACCGCGTCTTTGTACAGCGCACATTCTCCTCTTTCGACTCCTGCTCCTCCAACAGCGCTTAAAGTCCAAATCGAGGCGGGTTTACGAAAGGGGCAGTATTAACCAAATAGAGGGCAGTCTCAGTGCCAATGTCGTGGATTGTGGCTATCAGGAAAACATGGAACAAGGATTGTCAGATTAACCATGAATATGCCGTTGTAGTCAACAGAAAGTGCAAACCATGACTTTAAATTCGAATAGGCATATGACATGACAAGATTAAGCATCTGTGCCTATCGGCTAAGCTATCAAAATAAAAAACTATGACCACAAATCAATGAACACATTGACATAATATTTCAACCAGTGCAAAACATTTGTGAATACTATGGAATAATACCATTTCATTGAATTCATAAACTGTGTGCAATGACAAAATAAGAAAATAGGTAATTTGCTGCTTCTTAACCAGCAAAAACGATTTAAAATGTGCTCCTTCTACTTTAGCTTGTTTGTTCCATGGAGGACAAGGAGGAAAAATAAAGATTGTAGTAACACACAAAAAATGATCAAATCTGTATCCAACTCTAAACTAAGCATTTTTAGGCATTTAATTTTCAGCCACGTAGGCCTACCCTCTAAAAGGACTAATAACAACTATTGTGTCACAACACATGTGTGCATAAATATCTACAAGCATTGCTGAAAGTCATAACCAGTTACCTGCACCTTTAGACAGTTTGTCCGTGTTCTAATTTTCTCACGGGAGACACCTACCCAAAGTGGAACAGTAGCTGACAATAGAAAATGAGAGAGCCTCATCCACGAAAAAACTGAGAAATATCCAGAAGTACAAGTCTACTCACAATCATGTAAGGTTATGTGTATTTCTGCAGTTCCATCTTTAAAAGTCTGATACCGCATTTTCCCGTCACTGACAGCAGTCTCAAGACTTTGTGTTTATTCACAGATTTCTCTGAGATCATCCTAAAATTTGTAATGAAAACTAAATAGGCTAAAATGAGCTCTCCTTTATGTGCATAACGGCGTGCATAGCATAGCATTGATGGAGCGCAGGGTTGCCTAGATGGTTTAGGCTACGTTTAAAATGTTTAGTTGTTGTTTCTCCATATAGGCTACATGAGCTTGCAAAGGCTGCCATGTGCAGTTGTTGCTAACAGGCTACTACTTCACAACAAAATGATTACAGGTTGGGCTTAGAGGGTAAACAATTGCACTCAATTCATGTGCTACCTGGCTGGAGGGGCAGGGGAAGCTGCCTGCCCTGTGTGTTGTCCACTGTGGCTTCTAGTCGCTATACTAAACTGCTTCAACGCGCCTCACATTCAATGAATTGAATTGCACGTATGTTCACGTGAAGAAGAGAGACAGAGGTTGTGTGTGTGGAGGCCGGGGTAACACATTAGACATTAAACTTTAGAAAGGGCACTTTTTTGGACAGAAGGCAGAGGGGCAAGTGCTTTAGCACCACTTCGTCTCTATCTGTGCACGCCACTGAGACGTTTACACATATACGTTTTCTCTTAAAAACGCACACTTTTCCCTTCGTTTGCGCCTTTCATATACACACAAACAGAGATGTCACCTCTGAAAAAGATTCTTTCTAAAAACTCCGGCAAAAGTGGAGATTTTGGAAAACTCTGTATTCACGTTTGCGTGTAAACTGCGAAAAACAGATAAAATGGAGTTTTAGGCAGTCTACACGCGGACTGCTGTCTGGTGGGAGAGCTTTGAAAATGAGGTGGTTATCCCGGAGGAATGGCGTGAGGCTTCTGATTGGCTTGTATGGCTTTCTCCTTCTTCCTACACTGCGGCCCATAGGTTTAGCGTAGGTATGAGGTCCTCTTAAAAAACATCATCCTCAATGAATGCCATAACAACCCTGGCACTGGCAACGACTGCGATGTGAGGGCTACCAGACATTAGACATTAAACTTTAGAAAGGGCACTTTTTTGGACAGAAGGCAGAGGGGCAAGTGCTTTAGCACCACCTCGTCTCTGTCTGTGCACGCCACTGAGACGTTTACACATATACGTTTTCTCTTAAAAACGCACACTTTTCCCTTCGTTTGCGCCTTTCATTTACACACAAACAGAGATGTCACCTCTGAAAACGATTCTTTCTAAAAACTCCGGCAAAAGTGGAGATTTTGGAAAACTCTGTAGTCACGTTTGTGTGTAAACTGCGAAAAACAGATAAAATGGAGTTTTAGGCAGTCTACACACGGACTGCTGTCTGGTGGGAGAGCTTTGAAAATGAGGTGGTTGTCCCGGAGGAATGGCGTGAGGCTTCTGATTGGCTTGTATGGCTTTCTCCTTCTTCCTACACTGCGGCCCATAGGTTTAGCGTAGGTATGAGGACCTCTTAAAAAACATCATTCTCAATGATTGCCATAACAACCCTGGCACTGGCAACAACTGCGATGTGAGGGCTACCAGGGACGAAGTTATTGCAAGGCAAGGCAATTTTATTTATAAAGCGCATTTCATACACAGTGGCAACTCAATGTGCTGTACAGAGACCAAAACAAAATACAATACAAGGCAACAAACGTGTGTGTTAAAAATGAGAATTTAAAAGAAAATTGATAATACAAAGATGAATAAAATAGATGAAAAAAAATGAGAGAAAATATATGAAGTAAAATGATCATTAAAGAAAATAAATAATAAAATGAACATTAATGAGAATTTAAAAGAAAATTGATAATAAAAAGATGAATGAAATAGATGAAAAAATTTAAAAGAGAATTTAAAAGAAAATTGATAATAAAAAGATGAACAAAATAGATGAAAAAAAAGAGGAGAGGAAATATAAAATATATGAAGTAAAATGATCATTTAAGAAAATAAATAGTAAAATGAACATTAACAGAAAATAAATAAATAGTAAACGCAAATAATTAAAATATTTGTAAAAAATGAACATTAAAAGAAAGTTAATAATAAAACCACAATAGATAAATAATTACAATCAGGTAAAAATGAACATAAAATGAACATCAAGAGAAAATTAATCATAAAACCAAAACAGATAAATAATTAAAATCAGGTGGCATTAGGAATAAGCATCAGAAAATTATTTGGTCTTAAGTTTTGATTTAAAACTGTCAACGGTAGGTGCATTTTTTATATTTTCTGGAAGTTGGTTCCATAGCTGCACAGCATAATAAGAAAAGGCTGCTTCACCAATTTTTGTTCTGACAGTGGGTCTGATCAACAGATTATTTTCCACAGATCTTAGAGACCTCAGTGGAGTACATTTCTGACACATGTCTAAAATATAAACAGGGCCTTTGCCATTCATAGATTTAAATAAAAGTAACAGTGCTTTAAAATCAATTCTAAAACTCACAGGAAGCCAGTGCAGGGATTTTAAAATTGGAGTAATAAGGTCAGTTCTTTTTGTTCTTGTAAGGACCCTAGCAGCTGCATTTTGAATGAGTTGAAGGGGCTTAATGGTCTTTTTGGGTAGGCCTGTTAACAGGCCATTGCAGTAGTCAACTCTGCTAGAGATAAAAGCATGAATAGGTTTTTCAAGGTCCTTACTTGACATTAGGTCTCTCAGCTTAGAGATGTTTTTTAAATGATAGTATGCTGATTTAGTGATTGATTTGATATGACTGCTGAAGTTAAGGTCACTATCAATGATGACTCCAAGGTTTTTAACGGTCTCTTTGGCTGTGAACCCCTTTGCGTTGAGCGCAGTGGCCACCTTTGATCTTTTCTTCTTGTTTCCAAATATAACCACCTCAGTCTTGTCTTTGTTTAGCTGTAGAAAATTAAAGGACATCCAGTCATTTATCTGTTCAATACACTGATAGAGACCTTCAAGGGGGGTATAGTCATCAGGGGACAATGAAATGTAGATTTGGGTGTCATCAGCATAGCTATGGTAAGAAATTGAGTAGTTAGTGATAATCTGACCAAGTGGGAGCATATATAGGTTGAATAGTAAAGGTCCAAGTATAGACCCCTGGGGGACTCCACAGGTCAGGGGCATTGGTGTTGAAGCATGGGTGCCCATGGCAACAAGGAAGCTTCTATCTTCTAAGTAGGATTTTAGCCACTTAATCACTATACCAGTAAAACCAACCCAATGTTCCAGCCGGTGTAGTAGTATGCCATGATCAACAGTGTCGAAGGCAGCACTGAGATCCAGTAGCACCAGAACAGATGTTTGTCCTGCATCAGTATTTAGACGGATGTCATTCACAACCTTAATGAGGGCAGTCTCAGTACTGTGATAGGCTCTAAAGCCAGACTGAAATATATCAAGACAATTTTTTGAGGACAAAAACACAGTTTTCAATCAACTAACTATCTTTTCAATGATCTTCCCAACAAATGGCAGATTGGATATTGGCCTATAGTTGTTAAGAGCTGAGTGATCCAGGGTATTCTTTTTCAGTAGTGGTTTTACTACTGCTAGTTTTAGTAACTTGGGGAAAATGCCATTCTCCAAAGAAGCATTTATAATCTGGAGCAGATCTGGTGCTACAAGGTGGAGGACAGATTTCAAGAAGCTGGTTGGCAAAATGTCCATTTCACATGTGGAAGAACTGAGGTCTTGGACGGTTTTCACCAGTACATCGTAATCAATGGAGTTGAATGTTGACATACAGCATGATATACTCTTTGGTGATATAGGTTTGGTGAGATAGGATATAGGTTGTTGGGCTGTCTGCAACTGTGTTGTAATATTTATTCTGATGTTATTAATCTTACTTCTAAAAAAGCATGCAAACTCGTTGCATTTGTCAGTTGTGAGAAACACAGGTGATATTTGTGATTTGGGGTTTGTTAACTTTTCAACTGTGGAGAAGAGCACACTAGCATTGTTCAAATTCCTGTTTATAATTTCAGAGAAAAATGATTGCCTTGCCTTACAGATTTCAAGATTATAGTTTTTTAACGTTCCTTTATATACTTGATAGTGAATATGGAGGTTGGTTTTGCGCCATTTTCTTTCTGCCTTCCTACACTCTCTTTTGAGGTGTTTAACTGTTGGATTTTGTTTCCATGGGGTTTTCTTATTATCCACAATTCTTTTAAGCTTTAATGGTGCAATATTGTCCATAATGTGTGTCATTCTGGTATTAAAATTGGTCAACAGGTCATCAGCAGAGTCAGAAAGTTGACTTGGAGCCTGTGAGAGTGCTTGTGATATGGCATGTTCAAAGAGTCTGGCCGTATTTTCATTTATAGTCCTCCTTTCAGTAGCCATGGATCTGGTGCATAGATTAGGGGATAATTTGACTTCAAATAAAATGCAATAATGATCAGATAGTGCCAGATCCACTACAGTGGTGGAGACATGAAGACCTTTAGTTATAACAAGATCTAGTGTATGACCTTGAGAGTGAGTTGGCCCTTCAACATGTTGTGTTAGATCAAAAGTATCTAACAGATGCATGAATTCTTTGGTGCTTGTTTTATCAGTGTTGTCAATGTGCAAATTAAAATCTCCAGATATGATAATGCAATCATAGTCTAAGCAGACAGCTGATAGCAGTTCACAAAATTCATTAAAAAATGATTTGACAGAGAGCTTGGGCGGTCTGTAAACAGTCAGCAGCAGGATATCAGGAGAGCACTTTATAAGTCCACTTAAGTACTCAAATGATGTAAAATCGCCCAGGGATGTCTTATTGCACTGGAAAGTGTCTCTGAATATTTTTGCTATTCCTCCCCCTTTGCCTTCCATGCGCGATTCACTCATGAAGTTGAAGTTAGGGGGGGCAGACTCAATAAGGATAGTAGCATTTGTGGCTTGGTTCAGCCAAGTTTCGAAATCGAAATCCAGTTTATGTGTGCAAATAAGCTCATTAACTAAAAATGTCTTTTTTAAAAGAGATCTGATGTTCAGGAGGGCAAGGGAAACCAAGGTAGGTTCAGGGGTCCTGCTCACTTCTATATTTTTTTTTGGGACAGGTCTAAGATTCGCCACAATGGCCCCATGAGCATGGCGTCTGCGATTTGTTCTGTGGCTTATTATTGTTTTAGGAGCACTTGTCCTAGAATCCAAGGAGCAGAGCATGGGTGGTGGCTGGAGGGAACAGCAGGGGGCGCTACCGCTATGGGCTGCGTGTTGGGCCTGATGAAGGCGGGTGCTTGAAGCAGGGAGTTTTCCTGTTTTATTTAGTCAATCGTCTCTGGTGGAGCGTGGGGTGAGCTGAGCAACGTATGAAATGTTTGCAGCAAGCAAGCGGGCGCCCATGTGGTTTGGGTGAATTCCGTCGGGTTTAAAAAGAGTTTCCTTGTGCCAAAACACGTTAAAATTATCAATAAAACCGATACCATGCTCTCTGCAGGTATACTGCAGCCAGTTGTTCAGGCCAAGAAGTCGGCTAAAGCATTCATCGCCGCGTCTAACAGTTGGTATAGGGCCTGAGATAAAAACTGACTTCCCAGTTTGCTCAAGGAGTCCCATGAGAGCAAGAAAGTCCCGTTTCATTAATTCCGACTCACGTTGAACAGTGTCATTTAACCCCACATGGACAATAATTCTAGTGATGGAGGAAGCCAAAGAGGGCAGCAACTCACATAAAATTCCGTGAATATCTTTGATGTTGGCACCTGGAACACAGTGAGTGGTAGAATCAAAAAATCTGATGTTCCTAGTTATGGAATCACCGATGATGAGGGTGTTGATAGGGAAGAGCGGATGTGGCCGAGAGAGAGCCGAGGGGTGGCATGATGAGGGCGGCCTCACCCGGCAACCACTGCTGACAGCAGCCGATCCATCTCGAGGAGAGTCTGAAGGGCGACTTTCAGCGCCGTCCGCCTGAGAGAGCGCTCCTGAGCGCCTTGCCACCGCGTTCCTGAGTAGCCTGCGTCGGGCAGCAGAGGACCCACCACCAGAGGAGGACCCGCCATCATGGACCGATGGCTGTCGGACAGAGGACCCACCTTGGACCGCCGGCTGCTTGGCCAAGTGCATAGCAGCGCATTCATCAGCAGCACAGGAGACAGTCCTCGATGTTCGGCTGACAGCAGCAGGAATATCCCCTCCTGCGACGTTCCTCAACATCTGACTGGCAGGGGCTGGTGGAGAAGCCCTAGGTACCCGCTGGGCAGTCGACGGGGGAGTTGGGCCATCCGTTGCAGCAGGCAGTGGAGGTAGCGTTACCATGGTGTTCAGGGGTCGAGCACCGGGTGCAGCAGCAGTAACCACTCCACCGGAGGCAATGGAGGTCGATGGAGACACCGGGCCGTCGTCGATCGTGGTAACGTTAGTGTCTGACTGGATGCCTTGATGGTCGATGGCGGAAAGGGCAGTGTACCAGTTTGAGAGGCAGAGGGGAGGTAGGCCAACATTTCCCCGGGATCGCTTTTTAGCGCCATAGGTCGAGATCTTTGTCCATGCGTTTGGCTGTATGCCGGATCCCAAAGGACAGTGTCCTGGATGGCTGCAGTGAGCGAGGAGATCTTCTTTGATTGATCAACAGCCAGGTTCGAAAAGCTGGATACCATTTTGTCTTTCTCACGGAGTTGTTCAGAGTAGTCGGAGAGAAGTGCTTCCTTCTTCCGAAGCTCTTCAGAGAGTCGACGGATATCTTCCATCAGGTAGGCAATCTTTTTGGTGGCTTTTTTTAGTAGTGTATCATCACTTGGCGATGATGACATAGTTGTGTCGGCGTTGGTCAGTGATCGACGATAAAATAATAAATAGTAAAAAAATAAATAGTAAAAATAGTTAGGCTAGTTAGTTAAAATAGTAGGCTAAATGATAAAGATAGCTGGACACACAAGCGCAGCCTTCGCTCTTCGTGCGTGTAGGCCTACTGAACTGGAAAGACGTAAAGCCCGAGGCTTTACCGCAAACACCGGGCTACTACTGGTCCACAATAAATACAGACGTGGAAGACTGGGTAATGACTTTATGTTGTAAAATAACATAATTGTCAGACAACTCTTTGATCACTAGGTCACTCTTTGATGTGCTTCAGAATTGTATTAGTGTTGTATTTTCTTCCTTGATATTCTTGTTTTCAACTCCAACATTGTTATGGAAAGTCAACCGATGCCATTTTATTTCTCCCTTCACAAAGTTGTATTATTTACAACCAATACGTATTTGCTGCTCTTGGCATAAAACACTCAAAGATGTCATACTCACATCCAACACATGTTGTCCTCCTTAACAATAAAAGCTTAAAAAGGTTATGGAATAAAACTATGTTGATTTCATAGGACGAAAGAACAAATCAAAATGTAAAATGTGCCCTGAGGAGGTACGTCAATACAGAACATAATGACTAGGACCTTCACCTGCAGGCCATAGTATTTGACATAAACACTTCCAAGCAGATGATGTACTGATGACACATCATCACAATAGTTTTTTTTGTGTCAATTTTTTTTCCATTCAATCAGAGATCTACCCAGTACAGCCCATACTACTTAATGTTCCATCAAAACCCCGTCTCCCGGACGTGCTGAATGCTTGCCAAACAGAAGACACCTTCGTGATAGGGGACACAGAGGAACAGCTGGAGGAGACCATAAAACGGGTCAAGGCGTGAAATGAAAAGGTTGGTTCAGAGCTGTGTGGAAGGTAACTGCAATAGCATTTACTGAAGCATTCTGAAAAGTATGCTCTGATTTTTCAGGTACAGCAACATACAAAAAGCCCAGGCAAAATAAAAAAAAAAACCTTGAGGCCAAGGAAAGGAGAAATGTTCGGCAGTGGATAATGTCCTGATCAGAGAGACCCCCTTCAAAAGAAATAGGGGGAATTCTCTCCAGGACCGGCACCAAGAGCCGTTAACTCTGACTTCAGTCAGCTCCAAAGGTGTGGCCACAGTGAAGATGGAAGGCAAAATTCAGACACTGAATGTGTCCCGTCTGAGGCCATACTTCCGCCCAATAGGTTATATTAATTTGAATTTGATTAGGCAATGACAGTTACTCATACCTTTTTCTGACATCCAGACCAAAAATAGAGTGTGTCTATTATGTCTATTTCAACAATCTTTTTTGCAGTCTAAAGACTTTCCAAGGGAAAGTGTAGTCCTCTGACTTTCTGAAGACTATGCACATTCCGTTCAACTGTGTAGCCCTCCCTCCAGCTGTTCTTTGGGGGGCAACAGAACTTTGACCATGACCATGGAGAGCATGCCTATGCAGCAAGGGAATTTTTGTCTGACTACTCCTCCTAGGGCTTTCGAGACACCGTTCCAACTCTGAAACGTCCAACGTGATCTTGATCGGTCTGCTTACATTCAGCTTTTGGATATCTCTTGTCGTTTGCCCGTAATCCCTGTTTTCTGTCGTTTTTTGCCCCATTGAAAATGGATAGTAGAATGTTGGAGTGATGATGCAATAATGCCCCCTCCACTCTAGGCCGTTAGAGTGGGAGCAGCAATAAAAAATGTAATTAAGCTGTAACGGTTTAACCTAGAGACTTCATTGAAACTTTGTTTCCTAGGTCTTGGTCATGTCATGTGTAGAATATGAATTTTCTAACTTCTTTGTGTTATAGTTTTGAAATTATGCCAGTATAACTATTTAATCTTTTGGCCACCATTGACATACAATGGCAGTTTCAGGCTGGCTTTTCACCTAGTCTTCTAAAAGACTTAATTGAGCTTTTGGAGACTTTATTAGACTTTATTAAAAACTTTGTTGAGGAGGTCTCACACACACTTTGTCGCGGAGGTTAAACACTAACACAATGACTGCCTTTAGATTTAACTGCTTCTACCAACTGAGGCTACGTAGCCGGCTATTTTTAAAAGCGGATATTTTCCCTCCTCCGTTTATACAAATATTTTGAAAAAAAAAAAACCCTGTCCACACATAACCGAACATCTGCGTTGTCAATAACACATTCATAAGCATAACTACTGTGACTCATTATTCTTAACCCTTGTAACTTTAAGTACCTTAGCAACTGATAACTGCTAGTTGGTGACTTAGCATAGTTGGCATGTTAGCATTATTAGCATGTTAGCATACTAATTAACATCAGCTGAGTCCAGGGAGTACTACTGTTTGTATAGTTAGCATTGTTAGCATAGTTAACATAGTTATCATATATGCTAATTAACATTAAGTTAAGTCCACTGAGTATTACTGTTTATATAGTTAGCATTGTTAGCATAGTTAGCATGTTAGTATTATTAACATATATGCTCATTTATAGCAGCTAAGTTCACACACACACACACACACACACAGAAAAAAGTGGGCGTCGCGGTGGCAAGTCCACCTCGCAGTTTCTGCCAAGAAAATGCAGTCTAGTTTTTTTTACCATGTTAATAATTATCTTACAAAATTACATAATATCCACGAGTGTCGAACCCTGGCCGTCTGAGCCGCAGGTGAGTAACGATTGTTTTACTACACTTGACTGATGTCATTTTATGTAGGCTATAGATTTATTTTACAAGGGGATCTAGACTTACCATGTCAACAGTCACATAAGATAATTTTCCTAAGCTACATCCACCAGCAATTCTTTGTTAATTTATTATATGTAGGCTTATGTCACTTTGGAAAAAAGCGTCTTCAAATAAAGACAATTGAAACGGTCTGTGTGCTTTGACTTAGACTACTGTTAGTTATCGTTAACAATATCAACCATGGAATTTTCTTTGATGAATTTTAATGAGTAAATTTTCTGACCTAAATTAGTTGAATAAGTCGTAGACATAATTTTAACTACATCCAGAACCCAGAAGTTTTGCCTAGCCGTCAAGCATTTCAGTGCCATATGTCTGGAACAGATCGGGCAGGCAAATCGGCTCTCTTCCTGATACATCATTACGCGCATGTGCAGAATGGATTGGGTAGGCAGTACAGATCGGGTACTGACACACTGTATTCTCAAAAGATATCAGCAGGCATCATCTTTAAGTGTACCGTAACACGTTACGGATAATGGCAAAATGTTATCATGGAATAACAGACACTCCGTTATTAGTGTGTGCAATAACTAAACAACGATTTCACATACAAACTTAATTCAGATCCAAGTATTTTTATTTGGATCTGAATAAACAGACGTACACAAGCATATGTGCACATACATAAAAATATGTACTTTAAACCGGGACTAAGCAACATTGTGTTTTTCTCTCTCACAAGCTCCCTCTAAAGACCACTGTATTGCATTGTATTGCACTGCATTCTATTGGAGGCAGACCGCGATGCTGAACATTGCAAGTGCTGTATCTACCGCAATTGGCCAGGGTGGCGCATTCTACACCGTTCGTTCGCCGTGTAATGACTAATTTTAGCATCCTAAACAGTATGAAACTGATTAATTCAATGAAAAATGTTGCATAGTGTGCCTTTAAACAGACAGCTTGATTTTACTAATAACTACATCAAGTAATTTCTGGGAATTATGTTTGGATGCAAATGTGGATGCAAAAGTGGATGCTGACAGCTAGGTTGATAGTAGTGGCAGAACAGATGGTAGCTCAGTGGGTAGAGAAACTGGTTTGTGTTCCCAAGGTTGAGGGTTCGAATCTCGCTTTATCAGTCATTATTGTGGTGTCTTGAATTTCTCTTCGCTTCCTTTTGTATGGTGGTCTCTTCACTGGTGTGTGAGTGTTTGTGAAACTGACAATAAACAGACAACTTAACTCTTGTGTTGACTCAGTTCTGCCACTGTGACTGTGTCTATGTTCTTCAGTCAGCAAAACCAGCCTCTCCTGCTAATTGCCTTAATTTACGGCAGGTGCCTATACTGAAGAGAACTACCTTAATGTTAACAATGTGTCAATTCAACTGGTTGGCTCATTAACATGTGTGTTTCACCTGGGCTACTTGTGGCTTTGTCTAAGTATGCCCTTGAATAAGACAATTAACCATAGGTTGCTGAAAGGAAACTATTGACTATTAAATACTGCAACTGCACTCGTGTGGTGTGTGCTATGCAAGATTGTTTTATTTTAGTTTTAAAATTATAACAATTTAACATCTACACTAACCCAGCCTACAGTACAACCCCTAACCCTTACTGTGGGAATCCATACTTGTGACTCAACTTTTCTTGTTCCTCTTTGTGTCTATCTTCATCAGTGTTCTTAAACAAGGCATTTAATCCTAAGTTGATTCATTCCTTTGAATAGACTGTCTCTAAATTGGTTGACAGTAAAATAGCCTTGTTAAATTGTCAAGTTGTGTTGACTTGAGCTGGGCTATTTGTGACTTGCCCTTGAATAAGGCCATTGACCATAGGTTGACAATAAACAGACACCTTAACTCTTGTGGGTTTGAATCTTGCTTAACCTGGTACTATTGAGGTGTCCTTAATTTCTCTTGACTTCCCTTTCTATGGTGTGAGAGTGTTTGTGAGTCAGCAAAACCAGCCTCTCCAGCTAATTGCCTTAATTTACAGCAGGTGCCTATACTGAAGAGTACTACCTTAATGTTAACAATGTGTCGATTCAACTGGTTGGCTCATTAACCTGTGTATTTCACCTGGGCTACTTTTGGCTTTGTCTAAATATGCCCTTGAATAAGACAATTAACCATAGGTTGCTGAAAGGAAACTATTGACTATTAAATACTGCAACTGCACTCGTGTGGTGTGTGCTATGCAAGATTGTTTTATTTTAGTTTTAAAATTATAACAATTTAACATCTACACTAACCCCGCCTATAGTACAACCCCTAACCCTTACTGTGGGAATCCATACTTGTGACTTGACTTTTCTTGTTCCTCTTTGTGTCTAGCTTCATTAGTGTTCTTAAACAAGGCATTTAACCCTAAGTTGAGTCATTCCTTTGAATAGACTGTCTCTAAATTGGTTGACAGCCAAATTGGCTTGTTAAATTGTCAACTTGTGTTGACTTGAGCTGGGCTACTTGTGACTTGCCCTTGAATAAAGCCATCAACCATAGGTTCACAACAACTGACAATAAACAGAGCCCTTAACTCTTGTGGGTTTGAATCTCGCTTAACCTGGTACTATTGAGGTGTCCTTACTCTTGACTTCCCTTTCTATGGTGTGAGAGTGTTTGTGAAACTGACAATAAACAGACAACTTAACTCTTGTGTTGAATTCAGTTCTGCTACTGTGACTTTCTATGTTCAGGGGTCAGCAAAATCAGCCTCTCCAGCTAATTGCCTTAATTTACGACAGGTGCCTCGTTAAAATGTGTGGTTCACCTGGGCTAATGTGTTAATGGAAAAGCCTCGCCTCCTCTAAGTTGCTTCACCCTGAGTCAAATGTCTGTTACCAAAGTAGATAAATGGTGGGAAGGCTTCATGCTTGCTATGGTTGTGGAAAATTAGTGAGAGGAAATTTTTTTTTTCTTTCAGACTGGTGAACTGGGTTGGTTTGTAATCAGAAGATTAGAGGCTAAATCCTCACTTTTCTTTACCTGCTCAAAGTCTTCTCAAGTTAGACACTGAAATTTTTTATTTCTTCTGGCTGACTTGCTGTTATAGTCAGTAGCCTTTTCTTTGACTGTTCTTTGGAGGCTGTGTGTCCACTCTGAATTAACATAGTTACTATAATACTTCTACTGTCATATTTCTACATCTACTATCAAGCTACCTACCAGTAACATAATCATACTGTCTCCTCTTCTCCTCAATTTTACTTGCATGTCACCATGCAAACGTAATTCCTCGGAATTACTCTTTCTAGTTATTATTATTATTTTTATAGATGAAGTCTATGGGATCTTTGTGACTTAATACAGCCTGAACCGCTGAACCTATCAGCTTAATTTCAACTGCATTGTGTAGCTACCACTCTTGTGATTTGTGCAATGTATTTTTTAACTTTGTAAACTTTTTACTTTTTAAGTTATTTGACTTTTAAAACCTTGGTCTAGCTTCAACTCTTTATGGTCTGAACTGAACTGGCATTAATACAGGAGCAGTGGTAGCTCAGTGGGTAGAGGAGCTGGTTTGTGATCACAAGGTCGTGGGTTCGAATCTTGCTTTACCTGGTACGATTGAGCAAAACCAGCCTCTCCAGCTAATTGCCTTAATTTACGGCAGGTGCCTATACTGAAGAGTACTACCTTAATGTTAACAATGTGTCGATTCAACTAGTTGGCTCATTAACCTGTGTGTTTCACCTGGGCTACTTGTGGCTTTGTCTAAGTATTCCCTTGAATAAGACAATTAACCATAGGTTGCTGAAAGGAAACTATTGACTATTAAATACTGCAACTGCACTCTGTGCAACTGTGGTGTGTGCTATGCAAGATTGTTTTATTTTAGTTTTAAAATGATAACAATTTAACATCTACACTAACCCCGCCTATAGTACAACCCCTAACCCTTACTGTGGGAATCCATGCTTGTGAGTCGACTTTTCTGGTTCCTCTGTGTCTAGCTTCATCAGTGTTCTTAAACAAGGCATTTAACCCTAAGTTGAATCATTCCTTTGAATAGACTGTCTCTAAATTGGTTGACAGCAAAATTGCCTTGTCAAATTGTCAACTTGAGCTGGGCTACTTGTGACCTGGGCTACTTGTGACTTGCCCTTGAATAAGGCCATCAACCATAGGTTGACAACAACTGACAATAAACAGACACCTTAACTGTGTCTTTTTGAATCTCGCTTAACCTGGTACTATTGAGGTGTCCATAATTTCTCTTGACTTCTTCAGGAGTCAGCAAAACCAGCCTCTCCAGCTAATTGCCTTAATTTAAGACAGGTGCCTCGTTAAAATGTGTGGTTCACCTGGGCTAATGGGTTAATGGGAAAGCCCCGCCTCCAGTAGGGTGATTCACCCTTAGGCAAATGTCTGTTACCGAATGTGTAACTGGTGGGGAGGCTTCATGCTCGCTATGGTTGTGGAAAATTAGTTTGAGAAAAACTTTTTTTTTCTTTCAGCCTGGTCAACTGGTTTGATTTGGCCTTTGCTAAACGATCTGGCTTGTAATCAGAAGATTGGAAGTTAGATACTCACTCTTCCTTATCTGCTCAAAGTCTTCTCAAGTCAGACCCTGATATTTTTTTCATCTTTTCTGGCTGACCTGATGTTAAATTCAGTAGCCTTTTCTTTGACTGTTCTTTGGAGGTTGTGTCCACTCTGAATTAACGTACTTACTATAATACTTCTAAATCTACTGTCAAGCTAGCTTCCAGTAGCATAATTATACTGTCTCCTCATCTCAATTTTACTCGCATGTCACCATGCAAACGTAATTCCTCGGAATTACTCTTTCTAGTTATTATTATTTTTATAGATGAAGTCTATGGGATCTTCGGAACTTAATACAGCCTGAACCGCTGAACCTATCAGCTTAATTGTAACTGCATTGTGTAGCTACCACTCGTGTGATTTGTGCAATGTATTTTTTAACTTTGTAAACTTTTTACTTTTTAAGTTATTTGACTTTTAAAACCTTGGTCTAGCTTCAACTCTTTATGGTCTGAACTGAACTGCCATCACTACAGGAGCAGTGGTAGCTCAGTGGGTAGAGTAGCTGGTTTGTGATCACAAGGTTGTGGGTTCGAATCTTGTTTTACCTGGTACGATTGAGCAAAACCAGCCTCTCCAGCTAATTGCCTTAATTTACAGCAGGTGC
>JAGFZM010002497.1:0-10901 GCA_017657215.1 Limnothrissa miodon | reverse complement strand
ACTTTCGTGTACAAGTGCACAAATTCTATGTACAAGTGCACAAGACTCTTGACACAGAAATACCTTCATACTAATGTAGCCAGTAAGGTCCCTAGGCAGTGTTAACAATACACAGTATTGTAAGTGTATAAGAGGGTAGAGGTGCAGATAGACTATACAGAGAAGTCCAACTCTCCTTTTCCTTTCAGTGAAGCATTGTAGAGTTGTATGGCCCTGGGTACAAATTACTTCCTACATCTGTCTGTTGTGCATGTCAGGAAGCGTAGTCTCCAGCTGAGCAAGCTCTTCTGCTGCATGATAGTGCTGTGGAGTGGATGACAGTAATTGTCCAGGATGTCCAGTTTGTTCAGGGTCCTTTTGTCTGATACTGAAGTGATGCACTCCAGTTCAGCTCCCACAACAGAGCAAGCTTTCCTTACCAGCCTGTCTAGTCGCCCAGCATCCCTCTTCTTAGTGCTTCCTCCCCAGCATGCCACCGCATAGAAGAGGACGCTGGAAACAACAGACTTGTAAAACATCCAGAGAAGCTTGCTGCAGATGTTGAAGGACCGCAGCCTCCTCAGGAAGTACAACCTGCTCTGCCCCTTCTTGTAGAGTGCTTCTGTGTTGAGAACCCTAAACCTAACCCAGATGTATTCCCAGGTACTTGTATGTTTTCACCACCTCCACATTAACCCCCTCTATGGTGACTGGCATCAGGGCGGGCTTGGACCTCCTGAAGTCCACCACCATCTCCTTGGTCTTGGCAGTGTTGAGTTGTAGGTGGTTGAGTCTGCACCATTGCACAAAGTCCTCCACCAGGCTCCTGTATTCCTCCTCCTGCCCATTCCTGATACAACCCACAATTGCAGTATCATCTGAAAACTCCTGCATGTGGCATGACTCTGTGTTGTAGCAGAAGTCAGATGTGTACAGGGTGGACAGGACTGGAGAGAGCACTGTTACCTGTTGAGCTCCGGTGCTGCTGATGACCGTATCAGAGAGGCAGTCCTTCAGTCTGACAAACTCCGTCAGGTAGTCTGCAATCCAGGATAACAGGTGGGCGCCCACACCCATCTGCAGGAGCTTGTCACTCAGTGTGGGGGGTTGGATGGTTGGATTTGAACCTGCTCTATGTGTTTATGTATTTTAATCTATCGGAAACCGTTCGTTTAATCACAGAAAAATAGTTACGTTATGCTCGTCTTTATCAAACTGTGGGGTAAGATTCCATTTTCAGAGTGGCAGATTGAATTTTCGATCGCACCACGAATATATATATATATAAAAAAACCTGCTATTTAAGGCCTCCCCCTCAACCCTACCTTATTTCACAGATATATAATGCATATAAATTGCATGCATTCTAAATCTTTTTGAGTATTCAATGTCATCAATTTAAAGGGTATGTTAATGTTTTATAATTAAAGTTTGTGAAGTGTCATTACCAATTGTTGATGACTGCTGAAAATGTGCGGCCCAACTTAAGATCTTGGTTTTGAAATGTGGCCCGAATTAAATTTTAATTGAATAGCCCTGCCCTATGATATAGTAGTATCTGCTTCTTTTCCAGGCCTTTGTCACATCTTTCTGTCACACTGCAGGTATGAAATGTTTAAAATGTACATTTCACTTATTAGGTTAACTTAAAGACCCCTCACATTATACTACCAAAATCTCTGTAGGGTTAGATCAGGTAAATTGGGACATCAGGTAAAATAGGACAAATAAGGTTCCGGGTCATTATCTGTTTAAATATTAGCAGCCAATCAGAAAGCATGTTATTGATACTGCAAATGCCCTTTACAAGGAACAATCATTCTGATTGATCTAAATGAATATAAAGAGGATTAATATAAAGAGGAGGAGGGAAAACTTGGAAAATCAGTGGACACGACACTTGCTAGGTGTGCCCCATGGGCGGCGCGTAACAAAGACCCAAATGAAGACATAAAATTAGTACATTTGACTGTTCTTAGAACTTGAAGGGGTTTTATTTGCGATAAACCAAAAAGTGTCCCAATTTACCTTCTCACCCTACTGGTTACAGCCTATACTATTGCATTGATCAATACATGTATGCATTGATCATCTGTCTGAAAAAAGATTAAGCTTGCTTTAAAAAAAATCTACATGGCACATTGGGATATACACAATACAAATTTATATTTAAAAGCGGCTCCAATAACAATAATAAAAAAATACAAACAAATCTTGAACAAATCACCACCAACAAAAAAGCACATTAAAAATTATAAAATTATATTATAAAAACTAACTACAATAACATTTTTTTAGATTATTGTGTCTCCAGAAACATGCAATATATCTGCAGGCCCTGTGGGTAAGCACAGGCGTCCACAAATACATCCATGTCATCTCTTGGCTGGAACACAAAGAGGAAAGGGTCCTTGGCCTTGGGGGGTAGTCCTCCTCATGCGCAGTCTTGAGCTTTCAGACGGTCCTCATCATTCATCTGCAGAACGCTTGGTTCCGTCACCTTAACAGAACCCACAACAACAACAGAAATAAAACAAGTCAAAATGAGATCAATTTTCAAAGTCCACTTTGGCTACAAACACAGAGAGGTCGGCCTGCACTCATTCTGCTGTTTTTGTGCAGTGATGGAGCAGCCGGTCAACCACACTGGTCCAAAGAGGAAAAAATTATTTAGCATATTTGAATATGGAATATTCTATTTTTCTATTATTTGTCAGAATTATTTGTTCTATTATTTGTTTAATAATTTTATCTATTTGTCAGAATATGGAGTATATTATTTAGCATATTTGTCAGAATATGGAACCATCTCATAAAAAGTAATCTAGAGATCGTTACGGATACTAACGTATCCTCGGTTCTCTGAATGAGAAGCCGAAACGTACGAGTGGATGATGCCTATCATCTCCTACTTTTTCTGAAGTCAATTTTAACCAACCCTTTGAAAAAAGGGCAGTAAGCGCTCTGACGCGCGCAGGCAACTACTTAGACAGCCCTGCGTGACGTCAGAAAGATTATATATTGACTGCGCTTACGTTTCAGGTCCTCTTTGCCAAGCTCGCCAGCGTCGGCGACTTGAGGCCCGAAGCGTACGTTTCGGCTTCTCACTCAGAGAACCGAGGATACGTTAGTATCCGTAACGTTCTCTTTCGTTTCGAAGCCGAAACGTACGAGTGGATCACTACAACCAAGCCTCAAGAGCCCTACACCGAGGAGCCCGAGGTGGGAAGACCCATGGGCCCAGAGAGAACACTCTCTGCTACACCCGGCCTGGTGACGTCCAATGCGTAAAAACGCGCGAAGGTGTTGCTTGAGGCCCTCGAAGCGCTCAGACAGATATCCTTCATAGGGACGCCTTTCCAGAAGGCCCAAGAAGCCGCCACTCCACGGGTGGAGTGCGCCCTGACATGAGCAGGCGGAGGAACACCCGCCGCCTCATATGCCAGTCGTATGGCTTCAGTAAGCCAATGCGACATGCGTTGGGTAGACAAGGCCTGACCCATGGCACGCCCGCCATGGCAGACGAACAACTGTTTCGTCTTCCTGATGCTCTGCGTACGCGTCAAATAGGCACGAAGCGCTCTGACCGGGCCCAGAGTGACGGGCACAGAACCGCCCGTCTCAGGAAGGGCTGAGAGCTCAATGACTCTCGAACGAGGGTCAGTAGACAGCACTTTCGGGCGAGAAAAGGGATTTGGTCGCAGCGTTACCCGCGCGTCATCTTGCGCGAACTCAAGGCAGTCAGATCACTAACGCGCTTCACCGAGACCAGAGCGAGCAGAAGCGCAGTCTTAAGGGAAAGCATCTTTAGACTGGCACTCAACAGAGGGTCAAAGGGCGTAAGGGCCAGTCCGCGTAGGACAGTGGCCAGGTCCCAAGTAGGGACCGAACGTGTGGAAGAGGGGCAAAGCCGCCTGACGCCCTTCATGAAGCGCGACGCAAGGGGGTGAGCGCCTGGGGAAACGCCAGCATAGCCAACATGGCATGCTGAAATAGCTGTGAGGTACACCTTCAGAGTAGAGGGTGTACGACCCTGTTCAAACAGGTGTTGCAGAAAAGCAAGCACCTCGCCAATAGGGCAGACTAGAGGATCACAGCCTCTGTCTCTGCACCACGTGCTGAATACATGCCACTTCAGTGTATACAACGACCTAGTGGATGTAGCTCTAGCAGCCTGAACAGTCTCTATAACTGCGCCTGACAGGCCACTCTCTTGGAGATGCGCCCGTTCAGGGGCCAAGCCGTCAGTCTCCATGCTTCCGGCTTGGGGTGCCACAGCGACCCGTGAGCCTGCGATAGGAGAGGGTCCACGGCTGGCCGTCCAACAGTGAGACCAGATCTGAGAACCAGCTCTGAGATGGCCAATTGGGAGCGATCAGAATCACCCTGTGAGCCCACGTTCTGATCCTGGCCAATACCTGACGCATCAGAGGAAGGGGGGGGAAAGTGTAGAGCAGACAGCGCCAGCGCGTCTGACCCTAGCGGCGCATCTCGCTCCAGCGAAAACCACGCTGGACAGTGAGCGTTCTCTCTCGAGGCGAAAAGATCGACTCGTGCCCGCCCGAAGCGGGACCAGAAGCTGTGCACCACGGCTGGGCAGAGGCGCCACTCGGTTGCACGCGGAACACCCCTGGAGAGGAGGTCCGCGCCTGTGCACCTGGCAAGTGCGACGCCCTGATCGACAGGAAGTGGCGGGAGGCCCAGGTGAGCAGCTTGTACGCCAGGCGAAACAGGTCCGGAGAGCGCGTGCCGCCCTGGCGATTGATATACGCCACAACAGTGGTGTTGTCTGTACAAACAAGAACGTGTTCTCCTCCGAGAAGAGGGAGAAACTCTTTCAGAGCGCAGAAGACAGCTAGGATGTGTAATCTCCTGGAGGCTGTGCCCCATGTCCCCCTGGCGGGGCGACCGCAGCAAACGGCGCCCCAGCCGCTCTTGGACGCATCGGTGGTCACCGTCATGCGTCTGGCTATAGCGCCCAGGGCGCCGCCTTTGGTGAAGGACGACGGCCTGCGCCAATGCGCGAGGGCTAGCCACATGCGTCTGGACACTAAGATCCGACGGGCGGGGTTCGACCTGGAGGACACACCTAGTTCCGCTAAGGCAAGCTGCAGCGGGTGTAAGTGTAAGAGGCCGAGTGGGACAGCGCCGCCTGCGGCACACAGGAGGCCCGTCAGTCTGAGACACAGCCTGGCCGAAACGCAGGCACCTAGTCTGAAGTGGCGAAGACACGCCCTGACGTCCTGAAGTCTCTTCGGAGTGAGCGTTGCTCTCATTGAGAAGAACTCGACCTCCTGAGAGGGAGAGAGCATGCACTTGCTTAGGTTTACAAGAAGCCCAGATTGTGCAGATGACGCAAAACAGTGTGAGCCTGTGACGTTAGGAGCTGTCTGGAACCCGCCAGCAGCATCCAGTCGTCCAAGTAATTGAGGAGTCTGATCCCCTGAGCGCGTAGAGGAGCGATCGCTGCCTCCACGCACTTGGTGAAGCACCGAGGTGCCAGAGACAGACCGAAAGGGAGGGCTGAGTACTCGTAAGCTCTGCCCTCGAAGGCGAAGCGTAGAAAACGCCTGTGCCTGGGGACTATACCTATGTGAAAATAGGCGTCCTGAAGGTCTATGGTGACCATGTAATCCCCCTGGCGGACTGACTCCGCCACCATGCGCCCCGTGAGCATGCGAAAGGTGAGAGGTTTGAGCGAGGCATTGAGCGCTCAGAGGTCTAGAATAGGGCGAAAAGCGCCCGACTTCTTGGGCACAAGGAAGTACGTACTGTAACGACCTGCGCGCGCGAGCGTCGGATCTATGCGCTGAATAGCGCCCTTTCTCAAGAGATCGCAAAGCTCCTGTCTGAGAGCAGGGGCCCTGGAGGGGGGCACCACTGACTCCATGACACCTCTGAAGGGCGGGGGTGGCCACCTGAACTGCAGTTGATAGCCCTTCAACACTGTTGAAAGGACCCATCGTGACGTTGTGCACATCGCCCAATTCTGCCTGAGCAGAGCGCCGGCATGAGGAGTCAGCAAGGACAAACGAAGTGCTATTCTGCCTCCGAGTGGCATTGGGGGGGCCGAGGTCAAAGACTGAGGCTGTCCGCGAAGCTGAAGAGCGTTCGACTGACAGGGCAGAGACCCGACGTAGTGTGGGGGCTGAGGGCAAGATAGCCGTGTGTGAGACCGCTGGGCGCTCACGCGTGGCTGACGAGCCGTGCACATCACCGAAATCCGATGTCGGTGAGCTGCGCACTTCACCTGCGACGCCCGGTGGGGCGGCCGACCTGGAGCACGTGTCAGTGA
Source organism: Limnothrissa miodon (assembly GCA_017657215.1). Classification (NCBI taxonomy): domain Eukaryota; kingdom Metazoa; phylum Chordata; class Actinopteri; order Clupeiformes; family Clupeidae; genus Limnothrissa; species Limnothrissa miodon. The sequence continues at coordinate 4,627 of JAGFZM010002497.1, read as the reverse complement.
CGACCTCGAAGAGGGGGGAGAAGTTTCCTGTCTGGCCCATGGCAGACGTGTCAGACTGGGTAGACAGTTCTGCTCGTATCTGGGCGATAAATCAACCGAAAGAAGCGGCGAGAGAGGACGTGGAGGGCTTCTCGACCGTGAACGACTCTGATGCGTCGCATGCCCACTGCTCGGAGGCGAGAGAGACAGAGGACGCGGAGACCGCGACAGTAGCCGAGGCCTCGGCGCCACCTGGGCGCCGTCGAGGCGTGACATCACGCAAGGCGCATAGCGCACGCTGTGTGTAAGCTGAACGCGCGGTGGAGACAGAGTCGGTGCCCCAGTGCGCGACAACGCTGACAGAACAGAGAGCGTCCTCCGGCCTGGGCCGGGGCTCATTGTGAAACATTGCCCCAGAGGGGCGATAGTGTGTGTGCGGAGTGCTTGTGAACAAGGCAAACTCAGCGCCCCGTAAGGGGGTGAGATCAGAGAGGACCGCCGAAGCGGGGGGGAATGCTCCAAGCTGGGGACTGCAGAGTGGACACCCGTGCCTCTTAGAGCACATAGAGGCATAGCAGTCAATGGATGGTGATCGCATGACATGCTCTGGCGCGCACACGTGATCGTATCAGGATCGCTGTGGCCTCTTGCGCCGCTCCTGGCTGGTCGGATGGTTGGCGGGAGCCGCGCGTCCACGTGAGCGCTGCCAAGCAGGTTGCGACCCAGTAGCCGGCTGTGGCGCGGCTTTGGGCGCGTCCGCCTACTTCTTTTGCTGCGTCCGTTGAGGTGCGCGAGCACGCGTCTGAGGGGTAGCGGGAGCGGCTGACTGAGGCGGGGCACGCTTAGGAAGCACGGGTTGCAGGGCCTGAGCCGCCGACTTCGTCTTCTCTAAGCGATCGCGCTGGAGTTCCAGCGCCTGGCCAAACAGAGCATCAGCGGAGATGGGAGCGTTCATCAGATGTCTCTTCTCCTTCTCTGGCATAGACGAAAGGTTCAGCCAGAGGTGCCTGTCTAAGACGACCAAGGAGCCAAGGGAGCGCCCGTCGGCTTTAATGGCCGCCCTGATAGCCAGCGAGGTGAGAGCGGTAGCTCTGCGCAGCTGATGGAGGGTTAGGTCCGACGGCTGCGCTGTGAGGTCTGCCACCAGCTCCTCAGACAGAGAGGAGAGGAGAAAGGCGGTGTTCATCGCCCTTATCGCCTGGCCTGTACAGATGAAGGCCTTGGAGGCGAGCTTCTCCGTGCGCTGACACGGCTTGGAAGGAAGCTCGGGAGGCGATGTCCAGGTGGTGGCAGAAGCTGGTGCTAGACAACCAGCGACCGCATCCTCAACGCGAGGGAGCGGCATGAGGCCACTGGCGCCCGCTCCGTCCATCGCGTAAAATGCCGCGTGCCCCTGGATAGGGGCAATGGCGGCGAAGGGAGCCTCCCAAGAGGCCTGCGCATCGGCCACAACCGTGGGGTGAGCAGGGAGCGGGAGAGCATCCGGAGAAGGGGTCGAAACGCCCTCCCGGACAGCGCTGAGGCGGAGGCAGGCCTAGCCTGCTAGCCACCTGAGTAGCCAACGAAGCTAGCTCGGAAGCTAACAGGGCGGCGTGAGTCTTCAACACAGGTGGCAGGTCTTCCACAGTGGCGCAACCGGAGAGGAAGGAAGCGAGCTCCTCCTCATCCACAGCTTCGATAACCGGGTCGTCATCGTCGCCCTGAGGCGGCGTAGTAGCCGCGCGGGCAAAGGCAGCGCCAATGGAGCTAGCTGGACTAGCCTGGTAGGCCGCGGTTAGCTGGCTAGCTGGTAGCTGACTAGCCGCTGAGAAGCTAACCGACGGCCGAATAGCCACTGAAGACCGGTCGATTAGCCCATCCGGGTGCGAGGACGCCAGGGGAAAATCGATAGACTGACAGGCAGGGAGAGCACTGACGCCAACGGGGGTAGAAGCCGCCCCTGGACTACCAGTGGAACCCACGAAAAATGCCGCTCTGTTGCCGATAGCCGCAGGGGAGAGGCGTTCGCAAGCCGAGCAGAGATCTGGCCGCGAAAAAGCGAGCATAGCATGCTCGCTCCCCATACAGATGAAGCAGATAGCATGCCGGTCGGAAATCGCCATGGGACGATCACAGTCGGTACAACAACGAGTAGCCATCTTGCGTCTCGAGGTACCAGAAGTTAGGGACCGGCGTGAGCACTTGGAGCAAGACGGAATCCCTCGGAGAGCTTTGAAAAAAGCTTTTGTGGTGGGCTTTCAAAAAAGCCGTTGGTTTTAGAAATATTTGCGGAAGCAAACGAAAAGCGACTTAGAAACACACTCAGTAGGCGAGGTGAAAGAGGCAAAGAGGACCTGAAGCGTAAGCGCAGTCAATATATAGACTTTCTGATGTCACGCAGGGCTGTCTAAGTAGTTGCCTGCGCGCGTCAGAGCGCTTACTGCCCTTTTTTCAAAGGGTTGGTTAAAATTTACTTCAGAAAAAGTAGGAGATGATAGGCATCATCCACTCGTACGTTTCGGCTTCGAAACGAAAGAGAACTAGCCTACCTTTCCTTCATCTTCCTCCTCCTCCTGCACAAATGTAGCAGCAGGTTTCATAATCTTCCTTGGAGCCTAAATAAGTAATTTAGCATTAAACACACAAAGGCCACATATGTCCCGTCATGGGAAATAGAAAAATTGTTTGCAAACTGATCTCAGTCATGTCACCCCACTTTCTTTTTAATCTGAATACTGGTGGCACTTCACCTCCCAAGATGGCTTTAGATTCCTCAAACCTTTTGCCATGGCTTTAATAAAAGATAAATAAATGAAAATCACAAGTAGAGAAACATCAACACCTGATTGTATATATTTTTATATCTCATATTTTTTACATTTAATTTTTTTAGCCATTGTAAATATTGTTGTACATAGTTTTTAATGTGTAATTTTACTTTTGTGGAATCTGTGGGTTGTTCCAAACACCTCACTGTATTTATATAGTGACAGTAAAGACTAGTGCAGTATCTGCATCTCCAAGTCAATCAAATGTTAACATCTTACTCTCAGAGATCAAAGTTCTCCATGAGCATGATGCACCAGCATTTTTATCTTAGCGTTGGCATGTCTGTCTAAAAAGACAACCGGCATATATTGATTTTATATAAGATAAAACATTTTTTTGTCTCTTTGAATGAGCAGGTGAACTTACTATGGCAAAATCATAGGGAGCATCCAAGACTGTGTAGAGGGCATACTACAAACACAAGCATAAATCAGTGTTAATATATTAAAAATACATAGTGAAAGATATGTGTAGTAGCACAAATTTTGTCTGTCTTGCACTGGTAAAAAACCATTTGCCCACTATGCAGGTGCGTATTGACCACTTCCTCCTACCTATATCACCCTGACCTGTGCACACCACTACCACCAAGTGTCTAAACTAAAAATTGCACTTAAAGAATAAACTAAATTAAGCAAAAACTAAATAAAACTAAATGACTAATTATATCTCCATGCAGTCACAGAAATTGTAGCAGCCTTTTATGATGCAAAATTAACTAAAATAAAATTGAACTGTTAAATTCCAAGACATATTATGTAATACTTTGACAATGCGCCAATGTTTTTGCATTTCATTTTAGCAGCACCATAAATAGCTACTACACAGATCTGAACATGATCTGGAATATCGAACGTACCATTTCATTAAGGCATCAGAACTTGAACGCCTTAGACTGTGAACACAGATAAAAAGGTATGTTTTGCTAATAAACCTCAACAGCTCTCTCATTTCTCGATCTCCAAATCCAAATGGTGCCTGTGCACATTTGGAGTGCAGAAAGACTACCTCTCTGTGCTGGTTTCAAAACCTACAATTGCAGGTAATAACATTTGTGTGAAAAGTCTGAAAAATGTGATAATCATTACACAACATCTATAGAATAGTTTTGTTGATCATTAGATGAATTGTTGGGAAACTTGAGACAAAAAGCAACTTAATTAATCACGATTGGAAATGAATGAGTAAAAATTGGGAGGTCTGTATGTTAGCATGTTCTTTTTGTACTTTTAAGCCCAATTCATAGAAATGAATTGCTATGGAGCTACTAGTCACAAGTGTCTCTACTTACAGACAACATGAAATGTCCTGGATTCCAAATTGGAATGACAATGGCATCTCTCATGCTGACATAATTCTAAAGTAAGTATTTAAAGCAGTAAATATTGTTTATGCTAAAAGTGAGAAGTATATCATGCCATCAAGGATATCATTTGCCAGTAAGTTTTCAAACTCTTACAGGTAAATATGAGAGGGGGGTCGCATGTTGGATCCCGCCATGTCCAAACACCATACAAGTCAGCCACAAATATGGCCTTTCCCTGTGGAATATAATGGAATCATAAAATAAAATAAAGAAAATAATTTTATTTTCTTTTATTTTCTTTAAAAAAAATTTATTTAAGAGATCCATTGACTGTTACTTACTGTTGACTCCATCGGTTGACTCCATTGTTCAAGCCCAGGGTGAAAAAGTCAGCTTGTGTCAGGCAACTTTTTTCTGTTTTGACAATCAGTTCTGTCTCTGGCTGCTCAGTATCCAAGATGTACTCGAGCTGATAAATTACAGTATAAAACTAGACTGCATTTTCTCGGCAGAAACCGCAAGGTGGACTTGCCA
>JAGFZM010002495.1:0-14446 GCA_017657215.1 Limnothrissa miodon | reverse complement strand
GTAAAGTGTTTCTGAACTGGGGAATAAAGTGCTTTGAACAGGGTATCGCAGTGCTTTAACAGGGTATCACAGTGCTTTAACAGGGTATCACAGTGCTTTCACAGGAGGGGCCCAGGTCTGCCTCTTTGCCAGCCCCGGCAGTCTCTTTGCCAGCCCCGGCAGTCTCTGTGTCGGCCCCGGCAGATCCCTCCTGACTTTGCGGGAGTGGAGTTGCGTCTTCCTCCTCCTCCTCGCTCGCTCTCTGGCTTGCGGCAAGCTCTGCTGCGGCGTCGCCGGCGGCAGACCCTCTTTTTCTGTGGGAGGTGAGGCTCCTCCTTGCCAGCGGAGAGTGGCCCTTCCGTGCCATATACCGCCTTTCCCTGTCTTTCGCCTTGGCTGGGCTCCACAAAGGCGAGCCGCTTTTGCTTGTCTGAAGAGGGCTTATGCTGCGGAGACAAAAGAACAGAGTATGAGTCAATGCACATTCAGGCCAGACACAAGTTGGGGCAATTCATGCACTCACCTTCCCCTTTTGCAGCTGGGACTTGGCTGGTGTCTGTGCCATCTGTGATCCCCTCTCCTCGCCCTCGGAGTGGGAGAGTGAGGAGCTAGGGCCAGTCGGGTGTACCTTCTGAGATGCCTTCCGTGATCCCCTCTCCGCGCCCTCGGAGTGGGAGAGTGAGGAGCTAGGGCCAGTCGGGCGTACTTTCTGAGATGCCTTCTGTGATCCCCTCTCCTCGTCCTCGGAGGTGGAGGAGGAGGAGGAGCTAGGGTCAACGTCGGAGTCGCCAGACTCCATGTACTTTATTGCCTCTGCATCTTCCTCCTCGCTGGAGCTGCTGCCCCTCTTTCTTTTGTGGGTGGCCTTGCCCTGGGGCTTCTTTGGCGTTTCTCTCGTTTCATCTATCGCCAGTGACCGGTCTGAGGTCACCTCCTCAAACGTCTGCCTCATCTGCAGGCTTTGGTCGATATTCAGCGAAAGGGCATAAAAGAAATCGGCGGTCTCTCTCGAATGGCACATATACACCGTCATCTCCTTTCTGACCCTCGGGTCGTGCACGTTCCTTGCGTGCGCGGACACTGCCGTTCTTATGTCCGTGAAGGTGGGCTTTCCCGGCAGCCCGATCTCGCTCCAGCTCTGCTGGAGGTACGTGTTGAGATTTTTGGCAGGCCCTCTGCCTGTGGTGTAAAATACCAGGTCATTTTGGGGCCTGGGCTCCACCTTTGACCGTATGCTCAGCCACGTCTCAAGCCATTGAAACTCCCCCGGAAGGAGGAAGAGGGGAGCCGGCCCAAACTTGTGCGCCGTTTTGTGGTGGGCAACCGCCACTTTGTATCCCCTCTTGGGGTCATGTTTGCGCTCGCCACCTCTTGTATGAGCATGTTCGCCATCACGGACGGCTGGTGTCCGTACGTCGAGGCGATAAACAGCGCCATGTGCCCGTAGAATCGGTTGCGATTCGGGCCGCAGTTGTCATCTTTCAGGATCTCTGCAATTGCAAACGGACGGTCAGAACATCAGTTAACCAAGGGACATTTAACAGCGTGCAAACAGATGCACTTACCAAGGACCTTGGGTATCTTGGCTCTGCTCTCTTTCCTGCAGCGGAGGAGGTTCGCCACGGACACCACCTGGGCCATTTTCTTGTTTTTCACCTCACACCGGTGGAGGGTCACAGACTTCCGGATGTCTTTCTGGGACGACTGCAGGACCCGGAGGATCGCCACCATCTGCTGGCTTGAAAGCCTGCAGAACTTTGGAGGGGTCTCTTTAAAGTATTTGATGAATTCAAATACGTTGCTGAAATAGAAGTTGGCAGTGGTCACTGCCCTGTTGGACTTTAGCAAAGCCCAGACCCATCTGTGGAAGCCAAATCAAGGTGAATCAGGTCAATGAGAATGGCATAAAACATTGGGAATCTCAGTCATTGCGGTTTACTTACTTTCTCACCCTCTCTACATCTGAGAGGAACAGCCAATTCCAGAGGTCTTTTTGGCCCTGAGACATGAAATATAGAAAAGACCTGACTCGTGGGGCCTTGGATTGGGCTTGCTCCTTCCTCCTGCCCGTTAATGCAGAGCCCGTTTTGAACCTCTGGTATTCTCCATTAGGTACCTCAGGTATTTCTCCATTGAGTCGGGGAAGGTAATGCTCCTCAATTGAGACGACCGCCCGAATTTTTCAATGAGTCCCTCAAAGGACTGCCCCTCCACCTCGGGCCATTCCTTTCTCCGGAGCTTCCTTTTGGGCTTTGGAACCGGGCATGTGGCCTTCGGCTGCCCGTGGACCTCGGCCCTGTGTACCTGGGCTTGATGGACCTGCACCTGGGCTTGATGCACCTGGACCTGGACCTGGACCCTGGATGGGCCGGGACTCGGCTCGGGGCTCGAGTAGTCGGCAAAGAGCTCGATGAGCTCGGTTTCGATGGCCGGCGCTTTCTCAGGCGCCTTCTTGGACTGCGACGGGCGGGGGCTGGACTGCCGGGGCTGGGCTTTCCCCAGGAGACCTGACTGGAGGGGCTGTATTTTGACAGCTACTTCCTGGGGCTGAGACCGGCCGGGGCTGCCTTCCCGGCTGGCCGCAACAATTTCCTTTTCTGAGGAGGAGGGGGACCCTTGCCCCGGCTGAAGCGCTTTGAGCTGCCTCGACAGCGCTCTATTGGTCCTTCGGACTTTGTCCATTTCTTTGCGGAGCCTACAGAAAGAAGACACAGTTAGCCACTGGACAACATCAATCACAGACCTGTGGTGAAAGTACGCCGCCGTACCTTTCATTCTCTGCCGTCAGACCCTCGTTGGCCTTCTGCAACGCCCGGCAGTTAGGGCATTCTTCACGTGCCTCACCCTCGGGGGGACATCGGAGCGACCAGAACCTCGTCGGTGGGATCATCCACGTCGACATTGAGGGATGTAGCCATCGGGACCTGGGGGTTCGAGGCCCTCAACTCGGCCAGGAGTTTCATGGCCTTGGCCCTCCTGGCTTCCTTCAAATAGGTCAGCCTTCGGCCCTCCGTGCACTCTTTGTGCCCTTGCTGGAGATGTTTATCGAGCCTCGTGCTCTTGTATTTGCACCCTGGGACGGGGCAGGGATCGTCCCTTATCGGGATCCTCCCAGATCCCAATTTTAGGAGGATGGCCCTCTCATCCGCATTGTACACTCTGTGCCTTCTTCTCAAATGGCTGGCAAGAGCATTATAAAGTTTCCCGCATATCGGGCACAAACAAATCCCCTTGGGAAGGGTCATCTTCTGCTTCTCAATGTCAGTTCTCAGTCACTCTGTGAGGAAACAAACACAAATGTCTGATCAGTCAAATCCCAATGGGACTTCAAGGACACCCTCACAGGCCACCAGTTTGCTTTCACAGACTGAAATAAGAGGCCACACACGTTTGCTTTCAATGGGGTTTTATTCATGTCCATAGGGCAGATAGGAGTTCGAATAAGAGGCCACACGTTTGCTTTCAATGGGGCTTTATTCATGTCCATAGGGCAGACAGGAGTCGAAATGAGAGGCCACACGTTTGGCTTTCAAAGGAGCTTTATTCGTGTCCATAGGGCAGACAGGAGTTTGATTTGAGTCATAGGGCAGATGTAGGCAAGTTTTGTCCAGGGACATTTGGGAACAACCAGGGTTGTACCCGTTTGTCCTAGGGGGGCCCCTCGGGCAACCCATGCGGTGGTGATAAGGGAAGCGGCCACAGCGCCCCCCTGTGCGTTTCGGCCCTCGGTGCATACTGTGCCCAAGTGTCCGATTTGTTCCCAATTGGCGCGCCCCAAATGGCAAAATTGTTCCCTTTTGACACAGATTGTTCACTTTTGTCAGTTACAGGGACAATGAGGGAACATTGGGGACACTTCCAATCAAAAGCATTAATTTTTTTTGCCAATCGGGAACAATTCCCTTACCATAATATGGATTAAAATACTCAGGGTCCATGTTCATTTAGATTGTGATGTGATTTTGATCTACTGGGAGGCATACTGTTTAGGATGCTAAAATGAGTCATTACACGACGAACGAACAGTGTAGAATGCGCCACTGTGGCCTATAGCGGTAGATACAGCACTTGCAAAGTTCAGCAGCGCGGACCGCCTCCAATAGAATGCAGTGCAATACAATGCAATACAGCAGTCTTTAGAGGGAGCTTATGAGAGAGAAAAAGAGAACGTTGCTTAGCCCTTATTTAAGAGCTTTAAGCTTTACCGAAGTAACGTTGCAACATGATTGAACGTTACCTGACACGAAATGGGAACCGCAAATCCAGGTTTCGGTGCCTGGATTCCAGTTGTCCCTCCGTATTGCAGCGATACATCTCCGTCTCTTATCAGCTGCTTTGGGAAGACGGTAAAAGTTTGTCCCTTTGAAAAACGGTATGGTGCAGTCAATTGCTCTTCCCCATGTTGGGTAGATTTTAAATCTCGGCGGTTCAGCCATTTGCCTTCTTGCCACTCAGTGGGCGTAACCGCAGCGTCACAACGTCATGTGCATACCCTCTATAGGTCTCACAATGAACTAGCCAATCAGCGCCAGGAGGCGGGAAACTGGCCAGAGGGTGGGAAATACTAACATTTTTAATGAGCATGCATTTCTGAGCATGGAATAGAAGGCCTAGAAATACTCCTGGGGTTTTTTCAGCCGCACAAATTTGCATTCGCAATTATTGAGGCTCAAAGAACATTTTATGATGGTCAAAAATTGTGTTCTATGGGCTCTTTAATTTTAAGTTTAAACAGTATTCTCACTCTCCGGAAATAGAAACATTGCTGTTGTTTTGTGTTGAGCTAGTTGCATTTGTTTCATTTTTTTGTTTGTGGCTTTTGCTATTGTTATGACGTTGTTATAGATAATTATGTTAAATTAACTCTGACTTACTCAAGTCAGAACTGTAAGATTTAAGCTTTGTAAAACTTTGTGTGTTAAAAGTTAAAGCAGTTCCTGTAGATGGCAATGGGCCTACACATTGTGCTTTTTGCCAAATAAATGAAAAATTGAAATAATCAATGTCAATCCTTATCAAAAAAAAAAAAGTAATAACAAGAACCGTATTGAATCAAAAACGGTCACCCTCAAAGCGTGATCTAAACTGATTGTTTTGTGAACCGTTACACCCCTATGGAATACCCCTCAGGCTGTTGTTATTGTTGTCGTTCTGAATCTGTGCTTTAAAGGGGTGGTTCAGTGTGATTTGGACCTGGGCTGTACTGAAAGATGTTAGCGAGTACAAACATTTATCCAATGCCGACCTCCGGTCACCCCCAAGCATTCCGCATTTTACACTGTTTTAGCCAAAGCTTTCATTAGCCTTACACTGCTACACTGAGGGCATTGTATAGCCTATAGCTAAATCGCTATTTTTACACCATTAACAAGGTTCAAAGTAACTCCACATTTTATTGGTAGACTTCTGAGGGCCTTGACATTGACATATGAATTGTGGTCTATGGAGCTAAGCGGCTAAAACTTGTTGTTGTCACAGTTGACAACTTAAATTCTTAATGTACGTTGTGGTAGTAGCTACCTGAGTATAGACTTTCCACTAGAAAGGAAATAAATAGACACTCATGTCCTTTCTGCTTTTCATAGGATGGGCCGCTGTCCGCGTAACATGCAAGCATTTAAGCTCATTCAGCACTTGCTCAGGAGCGCCCTCTCATTGCAGTACCACCTGGAAGGATTCTGAGAGCGATTGTTCTCGTAGCACAATTGAAATGTTTTCACATCCTGTGGGGTCACGCGTTCCATCAACTTTCAAAGTATAATAGGAGTCACCAACTTCCTCTACTATAGACTCTGTCACTACATCACTCAGTGTTTTTAAAAGTTCACTTTGCATGTCATGGCAGGTGTAAGTGGCATTGCGAGGGATAGTCTTCACCACAATAGCCAATTGAGGATCCTTTTTGATGGTGTAATCAAGCATGGAAAGGAAAAGTCCAGACCCCCCTTCAACTGTAGGTATAGCGGTTTCTGTGAAAGGTTAAATTTCAGGTTGACCATCAACCATCAATTAATGTGTACATAAAGCGTTTAAATATTTAAACATTTTTGTCTTGAAATGCGTTAAAATGACATTGATTGCGGTTTGAAAAAAGGCAGCGAGTTCATTGTTATTTCCACGTTACGTCACGAAAGGAACTCATAGTAATCGGGACAACCTAAAATGCTTAACGTGTAAATGCAAAACGTAGCTTAATGTACCAAAACAGTGATCAATCATTACCAAATTTCTCATGGACGTCTCATTTTAGGCCTACTTTCAGCTCTCTAAGACCCTGTTTACCCATATACGTTTTCCTTAAGTTTGCGCCTTTCATTTACACACAAACGGAGATGTCGCCTCTGAAAACAATTCTTTCTGAAAACTCCGGCAAAAGTTGACATTTTGGAAAAGTCCGTATTCATGTATGCGTGTAAACTGCGAAAAACATAAAACGAGTTTTAGGCAGGTTTTGGGTCCGACCTGGACGGGCGGCTGTCTGGTGGGAGAACTTTGAAAATGAGGTGGTTGTCCCGGAGGAATGGTGTGAGGCTTCTGATTGGCTTGTATGTCTTTCTCCTTCTTCCTACACTGCGGCCCATAGGCTTAGCGTAGGTATGACGGCTCTCGACAGGATATTTATGCAGCTTGATGTAAACGGAAACTTTTTTGAAAACGATGGTGTATGCTAGGAATTATTTTGGAAAACGGAGGGAAGAAAATTTTGTTTATCAAAATACCCAGGTATGTGTAAATGTAGCCTAAATATCAAAACCGAAATCCCAAAACTATGGATGATACCTAGCCTACGCTTTTTCCTCTACATAGGCGATATCAAAAATCAAAACCGAAATCCTAATAGATTTTTGGGTTAAGCAATACTCTTCCATAGGCACCCATAAAGAACATAAGTGAGGCCACTCTCGCGCTAACGCAATGCAATGGAGAACGAGAACGACTGGGAGACAGCGGTGGAAACCCTACAATTCCTTTATGGACCGTAGGCCTACAGTGTTGAGCCTGTCAAGCGTGAGAGAGGAAATTGACAGGAATCATGGCCCTGAAAGAGTTATTGAAGCTTGGTGTGAGGAGAATGAATGGAGTGTTGGTCAGCTTTCCTGGTGAGTAGCTAGCTGGAGTGCTAATATAAGACAGCCTAAATATTCTCAAAATCTGGCCATAACGTAGAGCAGCAATGAGGGACAACGACTGAATATGTCGGTAGTCTTATTCAGAGCCGTAGTGATGCACATTGTAACGTTACAGGCAAGCCATCATGTCAAGATGCATCAAATGTTTTATGTGGAAGCCTATATTCCTCGTGATTTAATTAGCAATGCCCATCATCAGAAAGAAAAGAAATGTACTGATATCGCACTCACGTTATTGTTGTCAGGCGTTTGTGTCGGCTGTGCCGTGAGGTAAACATATTTTGGAGCTAAAACTAAGTATAGTACCTCTCAAAACTTATTAACACTAATGTAGTTCTTGAGTTCCTACAAGGGTTGATACAAGGGTTGTATTAACAAGGGTTGATACCTCATTCCCAGTATTGTGACACGTCTCCTTCTCCTTCCACATTGCATTACAAGATATGTGGTCTTTCGAACTTTCATGTAGATGAAATCCACGGTTTTTGGCCATAGCCTGTTTCCAGTTACTGTAGCCTACACTCGCAAAGGCATCCAATGATTCAGATTTTCTTGTGCTCCTGAACATCCAGCAGCAAAAACAAAATGCTACATCTGCCTTCACACTGTACTCTAGCCACTCTCTGTTGTGGAACCATTTACTAACAAATGATCAACCCTTGCCATTGTTCACCGCAACAGGATAATGACCTAAGACCGTTTGGACAGGCCTGTCAGTCCCGAGGTCATTGAGCACTACTGCCTGTTGCTCCATAAGGTTAGCATTAAGGGTGGGAAAAAAAATTGATTCTTAGATGCATCGCAATTTTCTCTAGAACGATTCAATGCTCGATGCAGATGAGTTAATAATCGAATTTTTAAAAATTAAATAATTAAATTCACCCGCTGCAACATTCTGTTCGGCTGCTGCAGCAGAGATCTACGGAAAACGCTCTCTCTCCCTGCCAGTTCTCTGCTATACACGCCTGCGCAGTGCACACCAAACACGTGCGAGTTGTTTATGTACAAAGTGTGAGTGACTGTGTATGAGTGGTCACTGACAAAATGACTGCAATAGCAAGGAATATACGACCTGCACCGGTTACATTAAAAGCTGCCATATGGCAGCACTTTGGTTTCTATGAGGTTGAGGGGACCTACACAGTGTGTAAGGTGTGTGGAACTCAAATAAAATACTTCGGAAATACCACAAATCTGCGGAACCACATTTCTCGCTTCCATTCAGAACTGGAAGAAAAGCAACCTGTTCCTGGTGGCAGCCAGAAGACAATTGAGGAGGAAATGGCACAGCTGCCACCGAACTCGGATAAGGCCAAACGGATAAGTAAATCCGTTGCAAAATTTATTGCAATGGATTTAAGACCATACTCAGTTGTGGAGAACGAGGGTTTTCGGTAGATGGTGCATACGTTGGAGCCGAGGTACAAGATACCATGTTGGTGATACTTCACCCACACCGCAATCCCTACACTCTACAATGAAACTAAATCCAAAGTTTTGAATATTTTGATGGCGAACGTAGGAAGGGTGGCAATAACATGCGACGCGTGGACATCAATTGCCACGGTGTCCTACATTACCGTAACCGTGCATTTAATCAATGGCGATTGGCAGCTAATGTCACTTGTGCTCCAAACAAGAGCAATGCACGAGAGTCACACGGGTGCAAACGTGGCCGACTTGTTGAGGAGGGTAGCAGATGAATGGCACCTGAATGACAACGACTTAGTTTTAGTCACAGATAATGCTTCGAATATGGTCTTGGCAGCCCAACTTGGAGGATTATGCACATGAGATGTTACGCCCACACGTTGAATCTGGCTTGTCAGCGAGCGCTCAAGTTGCCTGCTCTGTCTAAACTCCTGGCGAAGATTAGATTAATAGTTTCGTTTTTCCACCGTAGCACCATCGGCGCGCACCAGCTGGGGGAGAAGCAGAGGCTACTGGGTCTGCCGTGTCACAAACTGATAACAGACGTCAGCACCAGGTGGAACAGTGCTTGGTTCAGAGTGTTTGTTCCCTTGGAGACCAGTTGAGACCAGTTCAGTAGGCCTACACGCACGAAGAGCGAAGGCTGCGCTTGTGTGTCCAGCTATCTTTATCATTTAGCCTACTATTTTAACTATTTTTACTATTTAATTTTTTACTATTTATTATTTTATCATTGATCACTGACCAACGCCGACACAACTATGTCATCATCGCCAAGTGATGATACACTACTAAAAAAAGCCACCAAAAAGATTGCCTACCTGATGGAAGGTATCCGTCGACTCTCTGAAGAGCTTCGGAAGAAGGAAGCACTTCTCTCCGACTACTCTGAACAACTCCGTGAGAAAGACAAAATGGTATCCAGCTTTTCGAACCTGGCTGTTGATCAATCAAAGAAGATCTCCTCGCTCACTGCAGCCATCCAGGACACTGTCCTTTGGGATCCGGCATACAGCCAAACGCCCATGTCCTCCACACCTGGCTCTCAGCCATGGACAAAGATCTCGACCTATGGCGCTAAAAAGCGATCCCGGGGAAATGTTGGCCTACCTCCCCTCTGCCTCTCAAACCGGTACACTGCCCTTTCCGCCATCGACCATCAAGGCATCCAGTCAGACACTAACGTTACCACGATCGGCGACGGCCCGGTGTCTCCATCGACCTCCATTGCCTCCGGTGGAGTGGTTACTGCTGCTACACCCGGTGCTCGACCCCTGAACACCATGGTAACGCTACCTCCACTGCCTGCTGCAACGGATGGCCCAACTCTCCCGTCGACTGCCCAGCGGGTACCTAGGGCTTCTTCACCAGCCCCTGCCAGTCAGATGTTGAGGAACGTCGCAGGAGGGGATATTCCTGCTGCTGTCAGCCAAACATCGAGGACTGTCTCCTGTGCTGCTGATGAATGCGCTGCTATGCGGCTGGCCCAGCAGCCGGCGGTCCAAGGTGGGTCCTCTGTCCGACAGCCATCGGTCCATGATGGCGGGTCCTCCTCTGGTGGTGGGTCCTCTGCTGCCCGACGCAGGCTGCTCAGGAATGCGGTGGCAAGGCGCTCAGGAGCGCTCTCTCAGGCGGACGCCGCTGAAAGTCACCCTTCAGACTCTCCTCGAGATGGATCGGCTGCTGTCAGCAGTGGTTGCCAGGTGAGGCCGCCCTCATCATGCCACCCCTCGGCGCTCTCTCGGCCACGTCCGCTCTTCCCTATTAACACCCTCATCATCGGTGATTCCATAACTAGGAACATCAGATTGTTTGATTCTACCACTCACTGTGTTCCAGGTGCCAACATCAAGGATATTCACGGAATTTTATGTGAGTTGCTGCCCTCTTTGGCTTCCTCCATCACTAGAATTATTGTCCATGTGGGGTTAAATGACACTGTCCAACGTGAGTCAGAATTAATGAAACGGGACTTTCTTGCTCTCATGGGACTCCTTGAGCAAAGTGGGAAGTCAGTTTTTATCTCAGGCCCTATACCAACTGTTAGACGCGGCGATGAACTGTTAGCCGACTTCTTGGCCTGAACAACTGGCTGCAGTATACCTGCAGAGAGCATGGTATCGGTTTTATTGATAATTTTAACGTGTTTTGGCACAAGGAAACTCTTTTTAAACCCGACGGAATTCACCCAAACCACATGGGCGCCCGCTTGCTTGCTGCAAACATTTCATACGTTGTTCAGCTCACCCCATGCTCCTCCAGAGACGATTGACTAAATAAAACAGGAAAACTCCCTGCTTCAAGCACCCGCCTTCATCAGGCCCAACACGCAGCCCATAGCGGTAGCGCCCCCTGCTGTTCCCTCCAGCCACCACCCATGCTCTGCTCCTTGGATTCTAGGACAAGTGCTCCTAAAACAATAATAAGCCACAGAACAAATCGCAGACGCCATGCTCATGGGGCCATCGTGGCGAATCTTAGACCTGTCCCAAAAAAAAATATAGAAGTGAGCAGGACCCCTAAACCTACCTTGGTTTCCCTTGCCCTCCTGAACATCAGATCTCTTTTTAAAAAGACATTTTTAGTTAATGAGCTTATTTGCACACATAAACTGGATTTCCTTCTTTTAACCGAAACTTGGCTGGACCAAGCCACAAATGCTACTATCCTTATTGAGTCTGCCCCCCCTAACTTTAACTTCATGAGTGAATTGCGCATGGAAGGCAAAGGGGGAGGAATAGCAAAAATATTCAGAGACACTTTCCAGTGCAATAAGACATCCCTGGGCGATTTTACATCATTTGAGTACTTAAGTGGACTTATAAAGTGCTCTCCTGACATCCTGCTGCTGACTGTTTACAGACCGCCCAAGCTCTCTGTCAAATCATTTTTTAATGAATTCTGTGAACTGCTATCAGCTGTCTGCTTAGACTATGATTGCATTATCATATCTGGACATTTTAATTTGCACATTGACAACACTGAAAATACAAGCACCAAAGAATTCATGCATCTGTTAGATACTTTTGATCTAACACAACATGTTGAAGGGCCAACTCACTCTCAAGGTCATACACTAGATCTTGTTGTAACTAAAGGTCTTCATGTCTCCACCACTGTAGTGGATCTGGCACTATCTGATCATTATGGCATTTTCTTTGAAGTCAAGGTATCCCCTAATCTATGCACCAGATCCATGGCTACTGAAAGGAGGACTATAAATGAAAATACGGCCAGACTCTTTGAACATGCCATATCACAAGCACTCTCACAGGACCCAAGTCAACTTTCTGACTCTGCTGATGACCTGATGACCAATTTTAATACCAGAATGACACACATTATGGACAATATTGCACCATTAAAGCTTAAAAGAATTGTGGATAATAAGAAAACCCCATGGAAACAAAATCCAACAGTTAAACACCTCAAAAGAGAGTGTAGGAAGGCAGAAAGAAAATGGCGCAAAACCAACCTCCATATCTACTATCAAGTATATAAAGGAACGTTAGGCCACACCAATAAAATTAGTTGGTTCTCGGATTCGCCGCTTGAAAAAAATGCAAAATGAAATAAAAATAAAATTGAATTCGAACTCACACGAACATAAAAAAAACTGTGGCTGAGCCTGATAGCTATAATACTGGAAAAAGCATTGCCGCGTTCACGTGACGTCGAAAACCAATCAAATCGCGCCTTTCACTTCAGAACGCAAGAGACAAGAGACATGATATGAGGGAAGATGCCGGTGGATCCTGTTAGGCCAGTGTTTGCAATTATTAGAATATTTGATCAGAAGAGAAAAACATTTGACAAGTGCATTGAAATTAAAGAGGATGAGAACTTTGTGCAGTTGTAGGCTACTCACGGTGCCGAAAGCAGTATGCAGCAGTAAGTGTTTCGCCATCAAAATCAATAAATAAATGAATAGCAAATAGCATGTGCCTACACACTCACATCCTCGCGCGCACACACACGCTTCTCTTTCTCATGCAAAAAACCCGTCTGTTTTCTAGATTCACGTGACTGCACGTTGATGAATATCCATCTCCGTTGCGCTGATCACGGAGTTTTAGTCACTATCTTATTGCTATCTGGTGAATCAATGCGATTTTGACGTTCTAATGCCCTGTGACAAAATGAGTTTGAACGTAGGCTACAGCAGCCTAGACTTAGTCATACCTCAATCCACAGCCAGCTTACTTGGTGCTTAGATTCACAAACTTTTAAATAAATGACAAACCGTCAAACCTTTACATAACATAGAATGACAGAATTATGAATTTGTACAAAAAGTGTGCTGTGAGGTGTGAAAGTTAAATTTATAAATTAGGCCACAACTATTTTCCTAAACACATGAGTAAATGTCTTCAATGAACATTAACTGTGAATGTGCCAATTTACCATCAGAACATTTATTTTTATTTTTATTTCGCTCGCTCGCTCCATATCTTTCCAGAAAAAATCCGAGAACCAACTAATTTTATTGGTGTGGCCTTAAAAAACTATAATCTTGAAATCTGTAAGGCAAGGCAATCATTTTTCTCTGAAATTATAAACAGGAATTTGAACAATGCTAGTGTGCTCTTCTCCACAGTTGAAAAGTTAACAAACCCCAAATCACAAATAGCACCTGAGTTTCTCACAACTGACAAATGCAACGAGTTTGCATGCTTTTTTAGAAGTAAGATTAATAACATCAGAATAAATATTACAACACAGTTGCAGACAGCCCAACAACCAGAGCCTATATCACCAAAGAGTATATCATGCTGTATGTCAACATTCAACTCCATTGATTACGATGTACTGGTGAAAACCATCCAAGACCTCAGTTCTTCCACGTGTGAAATGGACATTCTGCCAACCAGCTTCTTGAAATCTGTCCTCCACCTTGTAGCACCAGATCTGCTCCAGATTATAAATGCTTCTTTGGAGAATGGCATTTTCCCCAAGTTACTAAAACTAGCAGTTGTAAAACCACTACTGAAAAAGAATACCCTGTATCACTCAGCTCTTAACAACTATAGGCCAATATCCAATCTGCCATTTGTTGGGAAGATCATTGAAAAGATAGTTTTCAAAAAACTGTGTTTTTGTCCTCAAAAAATTTTGTCTTGATATATTTCAGTCTGGCTTTAGAGCCTATCACAGTACTGAGACTGCCCTCATTAAGGTTGTGAATGACATCCGTCTAAATACTGATGCAGGACAAACATCTGTTCTGGTGCTACTGGATCTCAGTGCTGCCTTCGACACTGTTGATCATGGCATAGTACTACACCGGCTGGAACATTGGGTTGGTTTTACTGGTATAGTGATTAAGTGGCTAAAATCCTACTTAGAAGATAGAAGCTTCCTCGTTGCCATGGGCACCCATGCTTCAACACCAATGCCCCTGACCTGTGGAGTCCCCCAGGGGTCTATACTTGGACCTTTACTATTCAACCTATATACTGTATGCTCCCACTTGGTCAGATTATCACTAACAACTCAATTTCTTACCATAGCTATGCTGATGACACCCAAATCTACATTTCATTGTCCCCTGATGACTATACCCCCCTTGAAGGTCTCTATCAGTGTATTGAACAGATAAATGACTGGATATCCTTTAATTTTCTACAGCTAAACAAAGACAAGACTGAGGTGATTATATTTGGAAACAAGAAGAAAAGATCAAAGGTGGCCACTGCGCTCAACGCAAAGGGGTTCACAGCCAAAGAGACTGTTAAAAACCTTCGAGTCATCATTGATAGTGACCTTAACTTCAGCAGTCATATCAAATCAATCACTAAATCAGCATACTATCATTTAAAACACATTCAATTCAATTCAATTCAATTTTATTTATATAGCACAAAAGGCATGTCACAAAGCGCTTAACACAAGAGGCCCAATGAGCA